>JBAWJQ010001942.1:0-73969 GCA_037783105.1 Bactrocera zonata | reverse complement strand
ATAATATCCGAACAAATTGTTCAGAAAGGACCAGTGCAAAGTATAGCTGCCATTTAAGCTGACCAATCAGAATCAATCAGAATCAAAATAATCATTTTTATAAAAGACCGGTTTTCGTTTTTAAGTATGCTTAACCTTGAAAGTGGCTAAAGATAACTAGTAAAATCTTTTCATTTATTTGTGTTCTTATTTTTTCTGTAGTACATACCTTAGTTCATGTTAAACAAAAAATACGATGGAATATTTTTTTGGCGTTATTCTATCTATACTTCTATATATGTAGATATTGAATTTTTGACGAATAAGTCAGTCAAAAATATATTTTGTATAAGCTCAAGAAAAAATAATTATTTAAATTCGCAACCAGTCAGCACTTAACTGAAAATTTTGAATTTAAATTCACACTGTAAATAGGTAAATGTTGTGTATATATGTATGTGCTTGTATGTACATCATGTCTGGCCAGAGGATCTTAACCGCTTTTGCGGCCGAACATAAATAAATCAAATATAACCGAAAAGGAAATAATAAAAATCCATAGACAATACAACACTAAAATTTGTTGTTAGCAACACAGCCATTAGTTGCCTATATTTCTATTAGCTTTTTCAACTTTTTCCATTTTTTTGCTGGCAGAAAGTTTTGCTCCAACAGCCAGCGACAGCCGGGTAATTTAGGCAACAGGCAGCATATGGCCAATCAGGCTGATCAAATGTTCTAGTGTGTTTACACGAAAGCATATAGTCATACGAACATATATGTATATGTATCATATGTGATACAAACATACATACATTTTGCAAATATGTCGTGTGTTTGCCTGCAAACTTTAAGCGCATACATACATACATATAACTACGTAAGCATGTGTGGGTGTTCCATATAAGCTTGTTGCTGCCACTGCTGTGGTCTTCGGTCAACCGTAGCACTGATCATTGTTGTCTCTAACTGTTGTTGCCTTAACCACTTTTGTTGCTATTGTTAGCAATTTGACTTATTGACTTTTCGTTCAGTTGCCTGTCCACATGGTGATACATTCTTTATACTACACACATACATATATACTTATTTGCTATTTATGTTGGCGGCTGCGTTGCTGTTGCTTCCATCACTCTGTATGTTGCTGTCCTTCCATTGCTGGTATTGTTGTCTGAAAATGTTGGCACAGATTATTGCCGAAGAGCAGCAGTAGCTCATAGGTAATGTATGTATGTGCAAATGTATGGCGGATGTATGGCGGATGTATCGATGTGCTGAGATATCTACACATACATGATACATATATACATACACACATGGCTCAATCTGTTTGTTAACAAACAAGTTTTTATGTATTTTTAATGATTCCACATAGTGCTTCTAAGCTGCTGGTGTGGCCTTGTTTGTTGCTTCTGTTCAAGTTTGTTTACCGATGATTTTCGGCTGATAAAATGGCAACATCTGTTCGCTGTAAGTATTTATTATTGACATTATACATATGTACAGACACATGTAACATAGACTCCTGGGAGAAAACGTTTAAATGAGAAACCAAAAGTAGGTTTGGCGTATTCATTGTCCAACTTATTAGAACTTTAATTATTTTATTTAAGGGGATATTCTAGTCTAGAGACCCAAATTTCGAGAGTTTTTTGGCAACTGGGTTTTTTTATAATTTATTTTGTTACCATTTGTTTATTCATATTTCAAAAATTCACAATATGAATTTAAAAAAAAGAAATAAAAATAAATGTATCTCAATAAATTTGACTCTTTGATGGATGGACTCCCCAAAATTCGTTCAACTCCTTCTTGTGTTACTGTGAAGTTTGATTTCTATATGTTAATTAGTATTTGTTTGTTTGTCTGTTAATTCGCTGAACTATGTCAGTATCGTCGTATTCAGTTCATCGTTCGTATTAGTTTATCGTTCTATCTGATGCTATATTCGCCGTAGCCAATCCGCAAAGGACCATATCATTTCCGCATAATCTTTCTCTCGAAAACTCGTTACGTCAACTCATTCAATATTGTCATCGTCCGTGCCTCTGCACTATATAGCAGGACGGGAATAAAGTGTGACTTATTGAGTTTGGTTATTGTTCGTCGAGAGATTACTCTCCTTCTCAATTGCCTACTCAGTCCGAAGTAGCACCCGTTGGCAAGAGTTATTCTGCGTTGGGTTTCCAGATTGACATTATTTCAGCCCGCATTATTTTCTCCAGCATTAAATTGAAGATGTTTTAGGGATTTGCCTTGTGTGAAGCCTCGAACCTTGGTATCGAACGGCTCTGAGAGATCTTTCCCGATTCTGACGGAGCCTTTGGTATTGCTCAGCATCAGTTTACACACCAATTTCAGACATAGCGGAAGCTCATTTTCGTACTGGCAGCTTTGAAATCGAAGAAGAGGTGGTGTGTGTCGATTTTCCTTTCTTTTCCACGGGTCGTTTCCAAGATTTGGCGCATAGTGAATATCTGGTCGGTTGTTGATTTTCCAAACCTAAAGCCACACTGATAAGGTCCAATCAGTTTGTTGACGGTGGGCTTTAATATTTCACTTAATACGCTCGATAGGACCTTATACGCGATGTTGAGGAGGTTTGTCCCACGGTAGTTGACGCAGATTGTGGGGTCTCCCTTTTCGGCCGGCAGTCCATCGCGCTCTGCCGCTTTGTTGTTCTTCAGACGGGTAATTGATATTCGAACTCCTTCATGGTCGGGCAATGGAACGTCTGCTCCATCGTCATCGATTATGAAATCAAGCTCAACTGGTGTTATGCGTTCACTGCCATTCCGCAGGCTGGAGAAATGTTCCCACCATAATTTTAGCATGATCTGGGCATCAGCCTGCTGAAGTATGCTTCGGCCTTGAAACCTTCTGTTAGTCGCCGGGACTTTTCGTAGAACTTTCGAGCATAACCTCTTTCGGCCAGCTAGTCAAGGTCTTTTTACTCATACATTTCGAGCTATTTTTGCAAATACGTCTCGCTTCAAGTTTTAAACTCTCGGTATCTATTCCAATACGTGTTGTGGTCGATTGTAACGAGGTAGGCAGAGGCGGGTGCGTGTCTTCACTGCAACAAGATAATGGCCCGAGACAATGCTAGGACTTCGGAGCGTACGTATGTCTAAAACATTGAAGACGTTTCTTCCGTCTCTCACAATATGATCGATCCGGGGACACCCAGATAGCTTGATGAATTTTTCTATACTGGAATCTAGTACTACAGCTAACCATATTTCGGGCCCGACGAAGTCGATCAGCCTCAACCAATTTAAGTTTTTTTTTTGCAAAAACGACGTCAAGTAGAGCTCGTATTCTATTATCCTTGAAACCGTTACAGACTACCCAACATTAGTCAAACCCATCATTCCTGGTGGCTAGACATGGATTTCTGAATGTGAAGTCTAAACTGTTCAACAATCTAGCGAATGGCGCTCCAAAAATGAGCCTGAACTGAAAAGCCAAATTTGGTAAAGGAAAGGGGTATGAAAAATTGGATTAGGTCTTCGCATGTTCGTATAGACTTAAAAAGTACGATTTGTTCGCAAAATTAGTTTTTTTTTTACTTTCTCGAATTTTTCAAATATAAAATATATGCACGTGAAAAATAATTGAAAAAAAGTAAGATTTTCGGTTTTGTTTTTAATTGTCCGACTAAAATACCGCGGGCTGCATAAACCCTATACATCATGCTTACGTAGACGCCATCAGCTGCATATGGGCGAGTTTATAGCCACCAGTTTTGTATTTGGCATGTACATCTAGACCTTATAAACATGCAAATGCTGTTTTAAACAGCTTACCGGGGTCTAAACGGGGTATTTAATACGGTAGTTATGTATGTCGTGAATTTCTATTAAGATAGCTTTTCGTTGGCGATACGATAAATGAACTCTTTATTAACCTTAATCTGTCGTTGTTACAATCCAGACTTCTTTCCCTTAAGCTTGAACCTTTGAGACTACCTACTGAAAAGCAAACTTCTGTTATAGTATTCAGCGCAAGCATGCCGACAACTATATTCCACTAGCCTTTCGCGGCAGGGTTGTGAATTAAAAAATAGAGCAATAACAATTCGTATTTGTTCACTTACAATGTACTTGCAGCTTCATGCGTTTGCTCACTGACGGCGGCACACCATTCGAGGCGATGCACATGTAGGCGCCCATTTCGCTGCGTGTCACCTTGGTCAGCGCCAGCATTTCGCCTTCAACGGCCAAGGCTACAACGATAATTAAAGTAATAAATAGTATTTAGAGTTTATTAATTGCAAAATGGCACATGTGACAAAACATAACACAAAATAGGTACTTTACATAAATATTACATACAAAAATGAAAGTATACTTCTCTATTTACCTTTGGTTTTCTGATGTGCGCCGTTTCGTGCGATGATCTCTCGTCCATCCTCTCGCCGCCAAGTGATTTTAGGCTTCGGATGACCACGCGCCCGACACACCAACTTCGCTGAGCCACCTTCGGGCACCATCATGTCACCGGATGTCTCCTCATTGATAATATCGGGTGGTATCACCACTTCCAGCGTGGCTGTCTGTTGAAATTCGTATAGGAAATTTGTATGAAAATGTATATCTTGTGATTATTTGAAGGCTTTTGTGGAAGAATATTGGACTTGTATTGTTTAAGATAATAAATCACTCGATCAAATGTCAAGTGGATGTTATGGCCTCTAGTTTCAAGTAAACTAGTTTGAAAAAATTATTATTTTTGAATATACTCTCTTAATTGAGCGCCTCATTCAATTTTTATTGTGTGTGTTAACGCTTAAATGAGCTCAACGCTCTCATACCTCATCTATCAATTCATGCCGTAATGAACATATATAAATCGATTCTGTTAAACCAAACTACTGGGATCCATGCAGTAGATTTCTTTTCGTTTTCATTAGGAGTGTATTTTACAAGGCGGGTCCATAACCCAGCGCATAACCGTGGAGAGGGATGGTTCGCCTTCTTATCACACCAAAGTGAATGGCGCTAAGAAAACGCTCATTACTTATGTGAACTTTTACACATGACTCCATCCTCTCCATACAGTTTCGGCGTCATCAAATACAGGTTAAAACTAAACAGGCACCTAAGCTCCAATACCCTTCTCAAATACAAAAAACTCCAATTTCATCGGAACTTTCACCATTGCCTTAGACGATAACCTATGCCAAACTTCTGAAAAAAAGGAAAAACTTTCAATGCAAGCACCGATCGTTCAGTTTCTATTTCAGCTGTAAGCATTAGGAGTCCGATATTCCGCTCTCTTTTTGCAACTCTCCTCTAGTTCATTCTCTTTTACCCTGTCCTTTCGATCTACCTCTCCTTACCTTACTATCTTTATCTCTCTTTTTCATTCTCTCTTACCCTGTCTCTTTCGATGTGCCTCTCTTTACCTATCTATATTTCTCTCTCTTTTCTAACTCTTCTCTTTTTCATTCCCTTTTACCCTGTCTCTCTATATCCCTTTCTTTTCCAAAATACCTTTGTTTCTCTTTTTCCTACCCTCCCTTTTTTCATTCTTTCTTACCCTGTCTCCGTCGATCTCTCTCTGTTTTGTAAGCTACTCGTATTTTTCTCTCTATACAAATATTTCTTCACTTTAAGAATCTCATAAACTAACCTTAAAATCAATGCTCGAATGCTAATGTCTCGCAAAGATCAAAATTTAAGAGCTCCTTCTACCATTAAAATCACTCATACGTTTATCGAATGCGACAGCTGCCAATGTTAACCGGCAGAATGCATATAGTGACCAACTGTCGCTGACCCTGCCTCTCTCAGTTGTGCTGATGACTGTTTTGTCAACACTCTTGTTGCCAGTAAATCGCTTTGTGCGGTTGCCAACGGCAGCCAACCCGTTTGGTTAACAGCGCGTCCGCCTATGGATGCATAACTGTGCGAGTCATCGCTGACATTTGGGAGAGTATGGCTCGTGCTTCACACAAATAACGCATAAAAATTTGAAGTGTGCTCATATGTCGCCACAATTCAGCCTTAAATGCGTGGAGTCTGGTGTGACAAGTTCGCCGCTGACCTCCTTCCACTGGCCCGCAGCGCCCTCGGAGCCACTCGCTACTTGTCATGACGTTACTTAAACTCTTTGCCCTTAACGCGCTGTGCACTCTCTGTCACTGTTGGCTTAACACTTGAGGAAGTGCCTGCCAGTGCCGGTCCTGTGCCAACCGTCGTCGCAATTCAGACCATATTTGTCAATACTTGTGTATATATAAGCAAATATGTGTTTATTGCCGCATTTTATTTATTTTTTATGATTATTGTTTACTTTTATTATTTAAGCTTTTATTGTCATTGTCCTTGACGGCTCCTTTTCTCTGAGCGCACCGTGGATCTGCCCGTGTATTTATAGACATGAATGTACGAATTTATAAATATATGCGCATGCATGTCTGTTGATAAGACTTGCCAGACTTTAGTATTTTCATATGTACATATGTAATATTTATATATTTTTATGCCCGTCAATCTGCTAGACCTTTGTGCTTAAAGTGGTTTGGTTTTCGAGTATTTGCAGATTCAATTCAATTGTTGGAATATTCAAAAATACCTCTGGGACATGAACGATATTTTTTTGCTTGTTTTATGTTTGTCTTCCAAAGACAACGGCTTTACTTGCTGCCAACTGAGAGTTAAATCTCAACGAAGCCCTTAAACCCAAAGTGTTTATAGTATTTTTGTGTAAGCTTTATTCATTTTTCAGTTATAAAATCTATCAGCATGACATAAACTGTAATAATATTGATGAAAATGAATATAAAGCAATATGCTTTGAGGAACTCTTACTTAACCTTTCAGCACGAGAGTTTCATAAGTTTCAGTACTTATGAAATACAATATTTTCCCCTTAGTAATAGTTTAGTAATCTATAGCTATCGTGTTAAAAGTGCGCTCTTTAGAAAGTTAAATACGAAATGTTAACAGCAAAAGGAGTTTCTAAGACAGTTTTGTGATTGCTTCACTTAGTATTCTTTAAGCTCCGTAAAAGAGAGACAACAGCAAAGAGAAAATACTCCGTATCTTACAGTGTTTCTTCGATAAGTGCGAGACTGCCGGTCAAGCGCCTGGAAATGCGAATATTGTTCATGGTATAGCTCTTTTGCTCAGGTGCTAGACATTGCACATTGAAACCGTTTTAATAAAGATGGGTACAGCTTTGCCATGTTTTTGGCAAGAATTGCAAGACCAAGGCGAAGCTTGCATTCTGTTAACAATTAGACCGTCTAAATGAAGCATTCGGCCAGAAGCATATTATTTGGTCAATGAGGATGGCATTGTTTTTTACTAGGACAACGGCAAGTCAGAAGCTCCAGCAGCTTGGTTCCGAGGCTTTTATATATTCTCCTTGTAGACCAAACCTAGCATCAAGTAATGACTAACTATGAAAACTTATGGCGACTGATTTTGCTAGTGAAAAATTTGGCCCCAAAAAAGCTTGCAAAAATCCACTGACATTATGAGATTACCGTCGGAATGGCAATAAGAATGAAACGGTGTTTATTTGACCGAAATCGGTTCGTTCTCTTCGAAATCCGAAAAAATCTTTAATTTTCTGCCATTTTTTCAATAGATCTTATAAAGCATTATGTATTTCGTAGTGTAAATATTCACACTTACAAATCAAATATAATCAAAGCAACGCCATTCGATATATTATACTGCAGGTCAGCCATGTCGTATAAGTAACTGTTGTTATACTTTATATTTCTTAAAAATGTTTAATCAAGCTATGAAATTTGCATAATATTTTAATATTTCACAGGCATACATATATAGGGTGTTTAATTCATTATTTATCTCATTCTTTTTCAATTTTAACCGACCGTGAATGATCTGGAAATTAAGTAATGAAATCCATAAAGATATAAATATCCTATATATCGGGTCCGTTAGGGACGATGTGATTTCCAAGTGTCTTTTCCAGCCATTTTTCTTTTTTTCATTCTTCAAATAATGTTCAAGTACCCATAAGACAAAGAACTGTTCGAAGTAATGGAAATATTGACCGCAATTTTTCGACTCCAATTGGGACTATCTCAAACCACAACCTGTCGTATTTTGAGAAAGGATTTGGACTTACATCCGTATAAAATTGTTCTCACTCAAAAACTGAAGCCATCGGACCACCCTAAACTTCGGGAAGTTGCTGATATTGTCTTGGAACAACTTGAAAACAATAACGATGTTTTTTAAGAAGATTATCTTCTCCGATGAAACTGACTTTTTTCTAAGTGGTGCGGGAAATAAACAAAACTGTCAATTCTGGTGCAAAGAAAATCTAAAAATTATTCACGAGCAATCATTAAATTCACCTAAATTGTCAGTTTGATGTGCTTTTTGATATGGTGAAATCATCGGTCCGTATTTCTTTCGAAATGAAGCTGGTGACACCTTTACTATCCATGGAGAGCGGTATAGAACAATGATAACCAACTTTTTATGACCGCGATTGGCTTCTCATTGGGGAACCCTGTATTTGCTCCTCCGTTTTAGACCTTTAAGTGGCTATACGGAACACAAAATATACATCGCTCTCTTTTATATAATTTATCTTAAATTTGAAGCTTTGCTCCAGAAATTAAAACCAAGCATTTAATTTGCCATTGGCAAAAGGTTTGAATAGATCAGCTTGTAGCTGTTTTGACTTGTTTAAAATTAATTAAAATAATCCCATTCGCTTATCAAGGCAAGTTAGACATTCAAATCGTGTAGATCGAATTTCGAATTGCACAAGCCTTTCCGTGGCATATGCCATGTCTTTAATTATCACTATTACACACTTGTTTATAAGAATTACTGTTCAAAGTAGAAAAAAAACTATATTGTTTTCTGTTCGGAATATTTTATTATATATTTTTTGTGCAGTTTTAGATCTCGACGCTTAAAAATCTCTCTTGCCTTACTCTGTTAATGCCGCACGTTTGGTGGAGAAGAAGGGAATGCTTATTGGGTTGTAATAATTATTATTGCGTTTTAAGATTAAGAAGACCACTCTGCCGGGCCAATTTTCTAGCATAGCTCTCTCCATCGGCCATTGATTTGATATACTTGATAAATTTGTACCACTTATTGTTATTTACCACTTATTTTCGTTTATTCCAAATGTCTCACAGGTTTAACATGTTTACTAAAGATTAATTAAGTTTCTCTGTTTCTACCCGTTTTATCGTTAATTTCACGTAATTCTTCTGAAAGATGTGCATGTAAATGGAATACGGTGTGAAAAAGTGCAGAAAAAATTTTTTCTTATAATATTTATGTACTATATAAAATTATTTTTGTACTTTGTCAAGGAAAGTATTTCATTTTAATAAAGTAATTTTTGAATTGGCATTCATTTTCAATCATCGCAAGTTTTGTACTGAAAATTATTTTATTTATTTTGTAAACAGATAATATGAACAAGTGTGGAAAAGACCTGAGGGATGAGGAAATCAGGGAATTTTTTTGACGAATTTGAAGAATCGAGATTGGATTATGCTGAAATCCTTTCCGACATAGAATCAATTGAGGGCGTTACCGAAGATTTGGCTCATTCCATTTCCGATGTATTTGGTTCCGACGAGGTCATACCATTTTCCAATTTATTTCCTCAAGCAGCTTAAGAAGACAGTAATTTTGATGTTGAAAATAAAGAACCGCCTGACTGGTAGGGATGGAAAGATTGTTTACATAATCGATTCTCGATTCCGACTATTTTTTTTATATTTTTCGCTCCTAAGAATCGATTATTCAAGCGCAAGCATCGATTCTTTCGATTTTAATCGATTTTAAATTAAAAGGACAAAAATTTATTTATTAAATCACAAGGCATAAATTGAATTCAAATCGATTAAATAAAACACATAAATAGTTAAAAACAATTATATTTTTTTGTCTATAAATAATGTGCCAAGAACATTACATTTCATACAATTTTTTTTTAAAATAATTCAAGTTGCTTAAACACCCTATATATTTACCTTTTTAGGTTGTGAGACACTTATTATTTCATCGTCACTCTCTTTTTCACTCAATGTGCGATTTTGATTAGGATTAGAAGCAGTTAAGGAAAGTTAGTGTGATTTTTCGAGATGTTTGATTAAGCTAGTCTACTATTATTATATTTTAATTGCTTTCCATATTGATGACACTGGACATTTGACCCGTTGGTTATTTTTTTAAAGTAGTTTTTTTAAAGAGTTTTCTTGTGCTCGTATGTAGTATGCATAACTTGAAACTAGTCACTTAATTAATAGTAAAGTCGAATGTCAAGTATCGATTCTTAATCGACTTCGACTACTGAAGATCGATTATTTTGCGAGAAAACTCGATTCTCGAGTAGAATCGGAATCGAGTTTATCATCCCTACTGACTGGAGTATTTTGTTTTCTACTTTTTGGGTATTGGCGTAGTCAAATCATATATAATAATTTGCATTATTTAACGGAACTACTTTCCCTAAAGCATAACGAATTTTTGGCTTAAAATAATTGGAGGTTCCTATTAGAAACCGACGTAACTATGGATATGCAGAACATGCAATATTCCACTCTGCCTGTCGAAGATAAAGCATGCTTCCAAGAGCATCATAAAATTGACATCCATAATTTGAACCACACGAATTTTCTAAATGGGTAGAAAATTTCTGAAATCTTTTTTGCTGAATGAGATTAAAGGTAGTCTATCTATTAATAGTTCGATCAAACTGTGCAGTATTACATTGCCCAACCACTTGGCACTTATTTTATTTATTTTTTCGAATTAATGTTTCTTTTGCTACGTTTTTAAACACCATTCGCAGAATTACATAAAATAATTTCTAAAAATTTGTTTCGATATTTCCACCAGAAATAGCATTAATAGTGTGCATTTAAAGGAATATTATAAAAATAGCTGAAACATTTTTTTAATTATTTTATTTTACACTAATGTGCTGTGTTTTGTTGAAAATTTCTTTCACCAGAATTGGTGAATTATTCTGCGTAAAAAGGTTGGCTAAAATTCTATTTATATAATTTTCTGTTAATTTCGAGCAGAAATTTTCATTCTTTTTTTATATTTTTAAATTTTGATTCCTATGAGTATTGAGGTCGTATTGAAGTAAGTTCATGGAATTCAACATTAATTGTAATTTCAAGCGAAAAAAAATATGCGCTTCGCTTAACCTTGAGTTCATTTAAAGCAGATTATAAGTGTCAACATGAATGCACTTACTCAGCTATATATGTATGTAAAATTATATATATGTATGCATGTATATTTAAATCCGAAGAATATTTACTTATCCGTCATTGCCTTTATTTGCAAATGTCACGTATACGCCATGCGTGCCCAAGTGCTTTTAAGGCGAACAAATCGGCTTAGTATCTGCTTTTCGCAGTCTGTGTGTGTATTTTTGCTGAATTTATTATTATTTTTTGGGCACAAGGTGAGACACTCAATTAAGATTGTACAATGAGATAAGCGTTTTTTAATTTGTGCGAGAGCAGAACACAAACACTGATGTACATACATACATATGTACGGCTTGTCTGCATAAAGGCTCATTGTGGGTGATTGAAAGAGCGAAGACTATAATAACAAGTCAAAAATCTGGTACAAGACAAGTAATTTTCTACAAAACACACAGACACAAATGCCTTCATACACGTGTGTGCACGCAAATCGAAGTTGTGTATGAGCGTTGGAAGGTTTGAAGAGCTTTTCATTGCCTACGCCATTTGGCAATCGGCGTTCATAAGCAATTAATCATGTCACAGCCGTTTGGCCCTAAACATCTACACGTTGCATACAAATGGCAAATGCGCTTACACATTCGGCCAAATAAGTGGCGGGATAACAATGTGAACTCGCAACTCACACTCGTTTCATTTCAATTTGTCTGTGTGTTTGGGTGCTTGTCAGTTTTTTTTTTTCATTGTTTCGTTATACGGCACTTACTTGCATTTTCATGGGATCCGTATTCACTTGACACATGTACTTTCCGGAATCATCCATTCTCACATTCCTTATGACCAACGTCCACGTATTGAAGTCATTATGTGTGACTGACAATCGATCATTGTTCGTTATCACGTGCTCGTGTATGGCCAGAATCGCCTTCGCATCGGCCTTAATCCAAGCGACCTGTATTGTGGTGCGGCGCGTTGTTGATTCAAATCGGTTGCAATCGGAGATAGAAAGCGCAGACAATAGAAGGGGGAGGCAGGCAGCACAGCGCACCGTAGTCATTGAGGTGGGCGTTGAAGCGCAGATCGTTTATTGATATGCATAGTCATATATGTGTAAGTGAGTGAATATGTGTGTGTGTGATTGTATGCCGTTCGGTCGTGTTATGGTTGTAGTGGTGATTCGTAGTTTATTTGGTTGAGCGGTGGCAGTGGTGAGAGTGGTGTGTGCGGTTATGTTTTGGGGTTAAGTAATGTGTTGGTTTTATTTTCGCAAGTATATATGTGTGTGTGTGTTAGTATGTTTGCGAGGCCACAGCAGCGCACAGCCGTTGCGTTCAAATTGCAATTTGATGTGTGAGTGGGAGTTTTTTTTATTTTTTAGATTTTTTTTTGTTTTTGTTATTTGCGCGCATGTGTGTGCATTTATTTTTTATTTCCATTTTATTTTTGCGTATCCGTTTCAAATTGGTTTAGTTGTGTTGGTTTAGTTGCATTTGTAGTGGTTAGTTGTATTTTTTTGTAATTTGTTTTTGTTGTTTGGTTATCACAACCGGTCGTTATGCCGCCGATGTTTCATTAGTTTTGTATAGACAGTCATTATTGTTAGAGAGATATGGGAAAAAAACACGACCAACAACAACGAAAACAGCATTGAGTCGCGCACAGTAAGCGGGATTAGAGTTCACGGCGGAAGAAATCAGTGATCAAAAGGCAACAGCCAACACAGCAACAGACATGTGGTCATTGTTGTTGTTGGTTTTCATAATAGTTTTTATTGTTGTTTTTTTGTTAGTGACGGTTGTTGTTTTTGTTTTCAATGATTGTTATTGTTGGTTTTTCACAATGGTCGCAGTTTTTGTAGCCCGCCATCATCATCATTGTCATCAGTATCAACGTTTATTCAACAATTTCCGGCATTTTCGCATTACGTTTTATTGTTTTATTTTGTGTGCGTTGATTTGATTTTTATTTTCACAATTGTGCATTAACGGATTTAACAACATTTATGTTGGTTTTATGATTTTGGTACGGTTTTTGTTGTGTATGTATTTTGTGAATTCGAAATGTAATGTTGCATACATAGATTTCAATTATATTTAGATTCAGTTTCAATATAAATTTTTTAATTTTGTTATTAAAAATTAGTTTTGGAATTTCATTATATAAATTAATTTCGATTTTTTTAAATTTTTTTTTATAATATTTTTTTTTATGATATTTTTATTTTTTTTTTATTCGTTTTTGACGTTTAATGTATAAATAGTTTTTTTTTGTAATTTTTAATAATTAATTTAATTGTATTATAAATTTCAATAATTAAAAAATAACGATAAAATTATTTTTAGTTTTTAATTTTTAATTTTTTTTCGTGTGTAATTTGAATTTTGTTTTTTTTTATTTGAAAATTTAGTTTATATTTAGTTTTTGTTAATTAAATTAATTTAATTGTTTTAAAATAGTTATTTAAAAAAATGAGAAAAAAGTATTTGTAAAATAAATGCAACGTATATTTTAAATTTTTAGAAATAAAGATTTTATTTAGATTTAATTTGAATAATTTTTTAATTAAAAAAATTAAAAAAAAAAATATTTTTCAGTTTTATTTATTATTTTTTTGTGCGTAATTGATTTGTAATTATTTTTTCATTTAAAAATTTAATTAATGTTTATTTTTTGTTAATTACATTAAGTTTAATTATTTTAAGATTATTATTTAAAAAAATTAATTTAAAAAAAATTTAATTGTAAAATAAATGCAACGTAGTTTTTAGTTTTTTACAAATTAAAATTGTGTTTTTTTTTAGTTTGAATAATTTTTTAATTAAAAAAATGAAAAGAAAATTATTTTTCAGTTTTTAATTGTAAAATAAATGAACATATTTTTTTAAATTTTTAGAAATTAATTTTTTTTTAATTTGAATAATTTTTGAATTAAAAAAATTAAAATTAAATTATTTATCAGATTTGTTTTTAAATTTTTTTTCGTGTGCAATTTGAATTTTTATTTTTTAATTGACAATTTAGGTTAAAGTTTTTTTTTGTTAATTACATTAATTTTAATTATTTCAAAATTTTTATTTTATAATTTTTATTGATAAATTAAATGATTTATTTTAAAATTATAATTTAAAAAAAATTAAAAAAAGTTAGTAAGTGTGAAATAATTTCATTGTATTTTTTAAATTTTTTAAAATTATATGTAGAATTTTTATGTTGTAATTTATTTGGTATTAAGAGTAATATATAATTTTTTTGGCATATTTAAAAATTTTTTGTATTGTGAATAATGATTTTTGAGTTAAAAAAAAGTAAAATCGTAAAAAATATTAAGTAATTTATTTTTTTAGTCGTATTGAAATAATTATTTAAATTATGTTTTAAATAAAAAAATAATAACATATTTATTTTTTAATTGTGGAATTGGTTAATTTTTTGTTGGTTAAATTTTTTAATAATTTTTTTTTTTTGTATTTTCATTATTTTTTATTTTTATTATTTTATTGCGATTATTTTTATATTTTTAATTTTTTATAATATTTATTATCATTATTTTGTTTAGTGGAATTTTAAATTTCATTTCCCACAAGATCCACGCAATATTTGTAATTTAAAAAATCGATTTGCATGCAGAAGAGCGCGTAGTGGCCGAAGTCGTTTATATACAAACCAACCATGCAACCGTCATAACGGGCGTTCAGGCAGTGAGTTAGTCAATGCCGAATTCCGTAACCATAGTCGACCATTAGGAATCGTTAGATTTTTGTTGTTGTTATTATTTTTTGTACGTTAGAAGGTAAAAGTACCGTTAGCCAGCAACATTTCGATCATTTGTTTTGTGGTTTGTTGTTTTCGTTTTTCGTTTCGGTAAGTCATCATTGTCGGCAGCGGTGACACGTTGGCGTTGTCGCAATGTTCAATGCATTGTTGCCAGATGTCAGCGCAATTTGACGCCGTTTTCAATTTAGAAGTTTTATTTTCGTTTTTTGGTTTCGAAAGGCCAGCAGTTTTTTATTTATATTTTCAATATGCGTTTTTTTTTTGTTTTGGTTTTTTTTTGGTTTCATTTGCATCGCGGTCGCGTTGGAGATCATTGTTGCAGCCGTTTTTTGTGCGGCACGGAAAAAGGATATTTCATGTGCAATTAGTGGATATTGGATTATTGTTAGCAGCGTTTTGATATTTTCGTTTTCGTTCGTTTGTGATTTTGCAGTGTTGCATTTAGCGCCGTCCGTGGTTATTTTCAATAGATTAAGTTTTAGTGATTTTTATTTTGTATTTATGTTAGAAGATCATGGGTTTTGATTTTGAATTAGTTTGTGTTTAGATTTATTTTAATTGGTAAGAGTATATGTGATGTTTTTGTCATAATGTTTTTGTTTTTGGTTGGTTTTGATTTTCAATGTGACATTTTTAGTTTTGATATGCAAAATATTTCAATCAGTTACATTAATTTGTACAATTTTCCATCGTTGCAAATAGAGTTTTGAAGAAAAATGAGATTTTTTCTGGGATTTAGTTTAGAATTTTACAAAATTTTCAATATATTTAAACAACACAAATTACATTATAGAAAATGGAATAAAGAAATAAGATAACAAAAACTCATATGGTGCAGTTGGTGCATGGTTAGAGTTAGAATAATAATATTTTTTTTTTTTTGTATTTTTTGAATATTAAGATTTAACATAAATACATATATAGTACATTTTATGTTTAATATTGTGGTAACCTATAATGTTGGTAGGTTATTATGCTAAGATTTTACATAGAGGATTTTAAATTAAAAAATAATAGTAAAAGGATTACGAAATGCTGAAATACCAAAAATAAGTATCGAATATACATATAGTACATAGCTTTTATATATAGAGAAAATGTGTTTAAAAATAAAAAGTGACGACATAAACATGCAAAAATATTATGAATTGGTCTGGTACACTTTATTGTCATCGTCAAAGGCAGTTTTTATTGGAAAAATTTATCATTCGACTGTTCGTCACTGTTGAAGCATTCCTTTACAAAAAAAAAAAAAAAAAAAAAAAAAAAACGTTCGAATTATAACCTTAATTATAAGCATAAATTATGATAAATCATTGAGCTAACTTTGCATAAAAAACCCTAGAAAATAACACTATTGCAAGTGGTTGTAACAGACGAGAAATAAGATGGTTTTTACTAAACTTAATCTTAGTATACATTACTTTCTTTACAGTGAAACTCAAAGGAAGTACTAACAAACAAAACATTCTTCAAGGTTTTGGACCTTTTTATTACCTACAACTTTGCCATATAACTTATTTCTTTTTGACTCGTAGTCTTGCCAAAAGTCGAGATAATTCTTTTAAATCCATAAAAATTCAACTTCTTCTTCCCTGCAACAGTCATTCCTTTTTCTTCCTTTTCCAGTTGGTAATAGTAGCCTTACGTAATATGTTTTCTGTTTTTGTTCTTGTTATAACGGTTACATGGTCCCCGTCCGGATTAGATAAGTTATCATTGCAGTCATCTAACGGGAAGCTCAGAAACATGCCGTTTCGACGGGGTCAGACCATAGGGAGAAGGGTGTCAGATGTGTAGGGTTAGCAGGGCATGCAAAAAAATGGTTGGTGCAATGCAGCGACTCGTTCCACGCTGAACATAAGTTTGATATATCAGGGACGATTCTGCATAAGTAGGAGTTTAAGCTGCTATTGTATCCAGAACGAAGCTGCGCAAGGCTCACTTTCGATTCTCGCGGCAACTCGAGCTTTTCGTTGACAATGGATGGTGGTTTGACTCCAAGTACGCCATTCTCTGAAAAGGAGTCGGTGAAGGTGTTAATGCCTTCACTGTGAATGGCGTTCAGTGCATATCTGAATTTTGTTGAGTCCGAAGTCTGGTCGGTGTATTGTTTTAAGTCGTTGACGTAGTTGAGAAAGGACCTCTTGATACACCTAGGAGGCGGTTCCGCTACAAGCAGGTGACTGGAGGGATAATTTCTGCGAAAGCACCTTAGCAGAAACTGCTTCGAGAGGAGTTCATTATGCTCCTTAATTGCGAACGCACGGGTCTTCCTGTGCAGGTGTTCTACCAATTGCCTTGCATGTTGAAAACAACGTTTCTTTGTCTTTTTCTCCTGTGCTGCCGGCTAGCAAGTTGAAGATTTTGTTACGGCTCTATCCTTTGGCAATAATCGCGGTCGTGGAAGAAGTGAAAAACCACAGGCTGTCGAATGTCACATCGAAAGTCTTAGGGTTATTGACAGTCGGACTTTTAACGCCTTCGACTGCAATATTAAGGTCAAGTCTGTACTCCTTCGTCCGGTTGGTGAATATGATTATCGTGGATTTAGTGGGGGAGAGTGTTAGGTTCCGTGCAGCAAGGAAAAGAAAAAAAATGGAAATATAATAAATTTAAGCACATGCCTTCATTTCCATTGCCGGGCAATAATTAGCATATGAAGTGACAGAAATTCGCTCTGGTGGTTGAGGGAGTTTCGAAATGTAGAAGTTAAAAAGCAATGGGAAAAAGACCGCCCTATTTTCTGTCTATCCTATTCGTGAGATGCTAATTTCTATTTGTGTTAAACGATCTATACCCTTTCATGATCAAGTTTAATTTGAACATCTATACTCTGAAACATTATTGTTTGATCCTTAAGTCAGCGCAAATCCCTTGTCTATTAGTGAAAACTATGTTGACTGGCGAAAAAGTAGTTCAAGTGGCCACGCTCACTTCTGTGTGATACAGAGTATGCTTAATGAAACGGAAGCGAAGTTCGGTTGTCTGCTAAGCGGTGTTTCAAACCTTTTTTCAATAGCTGAGTTTTACTATTCATGACGTGTATACTTCTTGGCATAAAATGGATCAGAAATATAGTAATAATGGATTCCAAAAGTTGTGCTGAGTCTAGTGAAATCTATTTTGTATAGTAATAGTAACTTTCAAAGATATTATAATTTAAATTTTATTCAATATCCAAAAAGTTTGAGATACTCTTTCTATTCCGCTTATTGAACGATATATATTTTGTTTTATTACAACAAAATCCCAAAAAGGCATTTCACATTATTACTTGAGGAAAATTGTAGATCATTTGAATAATTTTGGACTTATGTAATATGTTCTGCTTCTCTATTCGAAACCTACATACGTTTGAAATTTAAATTTTAAATTTTATTAATTGAAAATTCAGCTATAACTCACTTAAATTTGGTATTTCATGATTTCCTTTTTGGGTAAATAATCATTGCTTCGGTGTGTCAATAATTAATAGGCGAAAAGGATATTTACTACGGTGATAGGACTTTTGCAAAAAACAAAAAAAAAACTTATAATAACCTTTTTTTCTTCAGTACTCGTTTCGTTATTTATGAAAAGTATATTTATAGTCAAAATGAAAAATACGTGAGGTTGCGCTTTATATTTCATGATTAGAGAAAATAAACGAATATTAATTATCGAAAATTTATTATTTTTTAATATTTCCAGTAAGGTCTATACAATGTTGCATGAGTTTGAGCCAATTGTCAAAGCATGTTTGCCAGTCAGATTGAGATATCTCCAAAAACCGACAACCGCGACGATTTAATGCCATTTTTTGACCGAGATGAATATTTTAAATTACTGTAAACAACACAAATAGCGTTCAAATGTCAAGTAATATCAGAAGTGTCTAACTTCACGATAAAGTTGTGAGTTGACAGACTGCAACTCTTCTTCTTGATTGGCGTAGACAGCGCTTACGTGGTTATAACCGAGTGTTGCCAAATCACGAAATATAAAAGGTAACCTACGTATTAGTTATTGATTTGACAAGTAATTCCGAAATTTGGAAAGCACATTGTGATAAACAATTATAGAGACGAATAAAGGTATAATAATAGTAAAAATAGTAAAAGTTAAAGAGATAAAGACATGTTATGAGAAGGTCAAGCATGCTAGAACACATAAAACATTGAATTACGTGATTATATATTCGCATAATAAATACAGTAGTGCCTAATATATATACAGATATATAAATAATACTTAAAAAAAAATACTTATAAGCTTCGACTACATCAATACATACAAACATACATATAGCAAATGTATAGACAAAGAGATAAACACAAATAGTTGAGTGCAACAATTAAGTTGAATATTAAATGGTGCAAAGTTTGTTTCGGTTTTAAATTGGTGCGCTTAAAATTCGATATTAAGTTGTGAAAAACATAACAAATAGTCAAGTGAAAATAAATAGTAAATGAAAACAGTAAATGTCATGAATTGCCGGAATATGTGCGGGCGCGTATGTAAACTATGGCTTCCTGCTGAGTGATAATAAATTAAGCAAATGCTTGATAACGGTGTAAACGCTGTTGAAAATTTTAATAACAAAAAAGTAAATATGAAAGAACTAAAAGCATACATTTTGGCGCGCAGAATAGTGAATGACAGTTGAAAATATAAATATTAATTTTTCAACGCCGTTTTTCTTCAGCAAATTTAATGACAGTGAGAGTGATTTATATGCATGTACTCACGCATATTTTTGCATACACGTTTAACGGTATTCATATATGCATTGACACGGTGAGCGTTGAAAGCTAAACACTCGTCGCCGTAAAATATTAAATTGGAAAGTTTAAATATTCACCGCGCAAAAATGCATATTTTTATGTACAGAAGCATAGCTGAGTCAGCGAAGCTGTGTTTTTCGCATTAAATTGCTAAAGCAAAGCAATTAACGAAATGGGCGTTCAACATTTGATTAAATGGCTATTAAGCTTGTATGGACTAATTACTGCCTTACACAATTTCTTTTTCAACCAAACACAAATATGAAAAAGTGATTGGGTGTTGATAGCAGCTACTCAGTTTTGACACAAAAACACTGATGGCTTGATTAACGGGATCAGTGAAAATTATAGGCGGCGTGCAACACATATATGTATGTATTTTTAAGGTGGTTTTTGGAAAACTTGGCTGGTTCTATTTTCACTTAGACATTTTTTAAAGAAATTTCAATTAAAAGTCCTAATTAAATGATAAAGTGCAAACAACTCTATAAAAGAAAACTTTTTTTGATCTTGGTTTTGCTTACTTTAGTTCAAAAACACTTAAATTTCATCGTGGAAGCCTAGCAGCTTCTCCCGAAAACATTGAAAATTGTACTTGTTAATTGTACGCCTTTATACCCACTGATCAAATTTGACCCGGACCCGCCGATATAATTATTTTTCCTAGATTGGTACAACCTTTTATGTATTCGTGCAAATTTTGATTTCCTGAATCTTTTACAAGTTTTTTCGTCGAGTAAAGGTCGCATAAGACTCGCTGGACAACGTAACTTAGGACCATAAATTCATTAAACGCATAGTTCTTGGTGACGAAACATGGGTTTATCAATTAAAATAACTGTCCAGCAATCGCTCTAAAAGTAAGCCGAAACAGAAAAAATATAAAATTCGTATAAGACTTTGGCGACCATCCAAGACGATGTTTCTAATAATCGGGCTCCAATTAAACCAAGCCTTGGCATGCTTACATTGACCCTGAAACATATGACATGGAGATCATCGAGATTTGTGTAAAAATCCGTGAAATAAGTTTTATTTGAAAAATTCCAGTTTTGTCAGTCCGGGTCAAATTTGATCATATGATATTTCTAGTTAGAATCCTTATGAGATGTTAATTGCTTACAACTTTTCAAAACAAGTCCACTGAAAGCGATCACTTTTCAATTTCTGTGTTGATTACCTTATCTTTGACTAAAATGGTACATATGTAGATCAGTAAGTCCGATGAATTTCGTTAAAGGTACATAAAGTATACTTCTGAATTGAGAACCGAACTTTTGAGAAAAAATTTCAAATTTAATGATTTTTGTACATTTCCGACAACATGAGCCAAATAAATTTGCTCCCTCTACGTTTCAAGCCAATTGGCAAACTCTATCTGGAATTAAAGTTTAACGGAAGGGTGGATTGAAGTTCGACCATATTTTGATGGCCTTCGTATTATCTTTGTTGCTTGCCTTGATAAAACACATTTGAAAATATTTGGGTACTTGTCTAGGAAAAGGCTTTCATAAAATAGCAAAGAAAACGTTGCCTACAATTGGGCGCTTGACTAATTTTGGTATAAATCCTAACTCTACAAATGTTTACAAATTCGGGAATTTTTGAAACGTTCAAGACCATGACGACTAGACTTGCAGCCCCAGCAGGCTGTATGATATTATTTTTTTTCGTACTCTCTTTGAAACATTCATTATGTAACACTAAAAAATATAACACAAAAACTCCGTTTACTGCAAAGTATGTATCCACCAGTTCTAAATATTACTGTAGTTCATCAACGCTTTGCTGTCCCAGAATTTCGGTCGACGAGCACGCATTCGCCGCTTGTCTGCCTAGTTAAAACACCGAAATACATACACATACGGATTTTGTGGCATTCAGTCACGTCCGACACATTTGTTGCACTTTTCATTTTAGGCGTAGCATAGTTGTAAGCGCCGAATGCAGGGACATCACAAAACTTGCTTTGACATACGTGTTTTTACTGTTAATTTTCGCTCACATTTCAAAACGTCATTGAACTTCGATGTCAGCGGTAATCTAGCGCACGGGACGGTTTAGGGATGCATTTGCAAAATAAGGTTTTGTTTGTTTTTAATGTGAAGTGCTTCTGGAAATATAGTTACTGTTTATGTAACCTGGTGTAACGGTTATGGGTCAATCACTCATTATGCTGGCGTATATGCGCTAGGTACATATATGAATTCATAAAAATAGTTAGTGAAGCGAAATGACCTAGTTTTCAGGTATTGCTTGATAAATAGAAATTTCATGATATTATTTTTAGGATATGTTTGCAGGCTTTTTTTATTGAAGAAAAAAATTATGTTATTACTATCGGATAAAAAAAAAACATTTGCTTTTATACGTCCGAGTCCACTAAAGGAGAGGTGGCCAGGTCTGAAATATTTTTGTATGTTTGTTCTGAATTGTTTAGATCAAAAATATAAGTTTTCCAGTCTGTTACAATTCACAAAAGTTTCCAACGAAGGCGGTCGGTAATGACTTAGCCTCACCAACCAATATCAACGCTATGGAAAGAAAAAATTAAACAAACAATTTATTACGTGTAGAACATTGATTGATGTCAAAATTTAAGCCCTTGGAATAGGCTGTGTCCGCAGATTTTATAAAAAATGGACAAGTGCCCAATCGCTCGATTAATGAAGCTGTTACCGGAATCTAATGGATTGAGCTGGTTCTCAGGCAATCCTTCAAGCTTCCGCAGAACTGCAGTATCTTGCAAGCGGAAGTCTTTGCCGTCAGGAAAGCGACCGAGATGGGTAACAGCACAGCACACAACATAATGACGAATGTATACGACGATAGTCAGGTTACATTATGGCTAAAGTCTCAGATCGTTTTACGTCAGATAGTGTCCTTAGAAGCAGATAGGCAGTATATGTAGGGCGTTCCAGACCACAAAAGAATTCCGGGAAACGAAATAATTGAGGTACTTACCAAAAGTAAAAACGATTCATAATGGAATTTCCGAAAGAACTGACAGACATCTCATGATGAGATAGAATGCATTAAGAACATGCAGGAACGCTCCACATGCATTTTACTCACACGCCCTTGAAAGGATTGCAGGACGGTTGTTGGTTTGATAACAGGTTACAACTAACTGGCATCACATCCAAGCTGGATGGGCATAAGTAACAACGATATACGCAGAAATTTCATGGATGCAGTCATGAGAGAAACGCTGAAACTCCTACTAAGCTAGCTTTATCTAGACTCTTCTGATTTCTAGAGGCTTCGCAGGTCAAGGTACATTGGTATTACTGACATTATAAAGACCAGTAGATCTATATATGGCCTGTCAGCCGGACAGAGTAATCTTATATCTGTCTAAGATTCGATTCTTGTCTTTTGAACGAATGAAGTTGCGGAAGATGTCTGTAGCAGTAGGCATCTAAAAAGAGTATGGAATATTTGACATAAGACAGCTTCGTACAACAGTGCAGTCATTGGACCGCAGCAGTGGTTGAAGCCCTTTTGGCAAAATGCTTTTTTTTGTGATCGTCCACGAATCATGGAACTACTGAAACCATGGAATAATCGAAACAGTTGATAATGCCGGAAAACCAGCGAAAGTGAAAACTATTCTATCAGCTGGAAAGCGGATGACCACCGTATTCCGAGACCTACATCAAGTACCTGGAAAATGAAAAGAATGCATTCAAAAGAGTTTTGCAATGCAGAATCATTTAGATGATAAATTGAAAAGAATATCGTTCCATTTCGAGAAGGGAAATGTGCTTTTTTAGTTTTCATTTAAAGATCAAACATTTCAGGAAACAAAAGTTTTTTTTGCCCTGATCTTGACTACTAAACTCAGCTCTAGATATGTGGGTTTCAAGAAGAAATAAAAGGCATATAATTTAGTTTTAATTTGAAGAATTTAGCGTTATTATATGCGTAATGGTTCGCTATTATGTTTTCGAATAAACTGTAGCCGAGAGTACCAAGTTTCGACCACGTTTTGCAGGAATTACGATCGGTTTTTATGGCCGGATTGACGCGCCGAACATTCCCTAACAAGGCGTGGATCATCGATCTTCACGGGATAAACGAAACTCTAAACCCTCTAAAAAAAACTAGTCCAGCGGAATAAAATCGCACGGTATTGGAGGCCCCCACGGTGGAGGTCCACTTCGCGAGATAATACTTTTCCCAAAAGTTTCGTTCAACAAATTGTTTGTTGATTGATTGTTTCATTACCCGTATGGCAGGTAGCGTAGTCGATAACTATTGTTCTATAGCGTTTCCCATTGACTCTGGACCGATTTTGTTTATCAACGTATCCATTCAAACAAGTGTAACTAAAGAAGTTTCATCGCTGAACAAAATTTAAAAAATAATGACCGGTGGCCACCTCTTTTTGGCCCCAAGTCGCCGATGGTTGTTCGGTCTATTCATTTTAAAATCCTTATTGTCAAATATGACATTAACTTTTGACAATAATAATCGATAGTATTCTACAAACAAATGTTAGGTTCGATTAGATGGTTGATTTAGAGGAATGTGTAGTTCTTTGTGAAGCTGTATAAAAGTTGATCTGCTTCAATCCCGTCTTCTTCCCTATAGCTTCTGCGGGTGATGTCTGGTAAAATTCTCAGCCTTACAGCATAGACGCCAATAGGATTATGGCCTGCTAAAGTCCCCACAGAGATTAGCCTTACTGAGGGCAACAAAGATCACTAAATATTTTGCCATCAATCTTGGGCCGAAAGGATTTTGCGACAGCCCATGTATCGATGGTTGCCCAGCACTGGCTAAACTCCAGTAGCACAGCTATCTAGTGGTAAAACACAAGATTATAAGGAAGGATGGAACTATTGTTTCTCGACCTGAGCAATATTTCTTGATAACTGTAATTAATAATTTATATATTACTTCAAATGCTGAGTGCTTTTAGCTTCAGCGCTCACCGGTCTTCTGAATAGTGTAATGTTGATACAAGTACAAAAAAAAATAAAAAGTTTATATATTTATGTGTAAATGAAAAAATTTAACTAAAGTTAAGTCGAACCAGAGTCGATTTTCCTAAAAGAAAATGTGCTCACTATAGGAAAATAAAATATATATTTTTATTTGGCTAAATACATGTATATTATTATTTTTTTGTTGTAGGGGTAGTTGTTATTGTGAACCTGTTAAATTGCATCAAAAATTAAATGTTAATTGTGCATTGGTGCGAATTTACAAATTGTGACTAACAGTAAATCTAAAAAGTGCTTAACACTTTCTTCAATTTTGTGCGCTTTTACAATAATTTAGTGCAACGGTGCGATTTAATATTTGCATGTGAAAGTAAAGAGAGATTTGTACTCGCTCTTCGATATAATTTCTCTTGTTATTGGCAACTACGTGATTTCAAAGTGATTTATAGCTGATTTTTATATTATTTTCTGTTAACTTTTTAAAGTTTAAGAGTGCGCTGGTGCATTGAAAATTCTAATAAAGTTTTTTGTGCGTTTTCAAAAAAAAAAAATAATAATAAAAGAAAATAATATTTTTAAAATAACTAAAACAACGCAATTGGTGCGGTCAACAGAAGAAGTTAAACGAAGAACTAAAACGGATTTTTATACGCCGCTTCAAAACCGATACATACCCTGGCATTTGCGGAGTCGCCACTCACCCTGTGACCGCCAAGATTATTGACCACACACGTGAAGGTCGCATCGCGCCCCTGCGCTACGGTGACATTCTCCAGCGGGAAGACGAAGTCCGGCTCGAATGCGCCCACTGTCGAGATTTGGTTGGAAATGGAAATATCTTCATTTCAATTGTTTTTTAGGTTGTTTGTGATTTTTAACGGTATTTTTTTTTTTGATTTGTTTTGGTTTTTTTTGCGGTACGATTGCAATCGGACGATTTTGCATGAGTGGATGAGTAATGGAAAACGGTTGCAATGGCGTGGAGTGGGAGGTTTGTTGGGTGTGTGCAATTTTGTTTCGTTTTGTTTTGGTTTTATTTTCATTCAATTGGATTGCATTTTTGTTTTGGTCAGTCGATTTGTGAATGGAAATGGGGCAAATCAATTTAAGCAGCATTTAAAAAATCGCGTAAAAAAGAAACAAATAGAACAAATTGAACAAAACACACAATTATAATAATTCATTTCGGCAGTAGTTTTCTTCAGTATATTTACATAATTATTATTTAATTATAAATGAGTTTAAAATTCAATACATAAGTGAGTACATAATTGAAATTGTTGTTGCAAATCAAATGTAGCAACATAAGAGAGACGCTAATGTTGTCAATCATCTGTTGTGCAACATAATCACATTAATCACAATCATATATATATATATTCATATACACATTCATACATACACAGGCACGCTGAGAGCATGCAGGGTGCGCAGAATGCATACAAAATAGTCAAAATGTAATTAGACATATTTTTCAATTATATAGTATATATTTTTAAATATCTTCCCGACTCATTGTAGGTTCGGCTATACATATATTGCACAATTAAATAAAAAAATTGATATATCCATGTATATGTATTTATAAAATACTAAAAGATTTCTTAAAATTTTGGAAAACATTACTGAAAATTTCTTTTTTTTTTTCTTTTTCAGACACATTTTATTTTTTATAAAACCTTGATCAAGCATCATTGGAACGTCACATTCAAAATATGGTGAGTACAAGTTCTATTACATTCTTTTTTATAATTATAAATGCCGAATATTACTTTTAAAGGTATGTTTCATTTACATACGCACCTGAGTTTAATAGAATAAACACGAGTATTGGGTTTTTTATTCTAGGTTATGCCCGATTATCTAGTGTTGCCTTTATAGGCCTTAACACCTTTTAGTTTGTTTTTTAGACATATTTACAATCTGTAAACCATCTGATCAGATTTGACCCGGACTGGTCCGCGTATTGGTTCAACTTTTTCATATTTGTTTGAAGTTTGACTTCTATAAGTCAATTAGTTTGTGTTTGGGAACTGCTTGTTTACCCCGGGAAAAAATGTGTCTGGCGATTTTTACCATACAAAAAATTTAAAATCGACTGATTTTGTTTTACGATTTGGGTTTCATAAAATCACGGCACAATGGTTAAAAATGTTTCAAAACAGTTTTTGGGAGTCTACTTTCTGAAGAAAAGTAGAGTCAGAGTCATGTGAGTCTTCCCTCCTCTTCAGTTGATGACGATAACATCAAAAACGTGTAAAAAAGCAGAGGTCTGTTATGAACGATATGGTTAATGAACGTAACCTATTAAACGCATCATTATTATTGAAAAGGCGTTGGTTTATGAATACAAGTATGCGAAACCGAAAGTAGCGGAGGACACTGATAACAAGTGAATGAAAAACGATAGCATGATTGTAGTGGCTTAGGAGCCCATTTTCATGGCGATCAATTTTCATCAAATAGTATGTTACCAAAATGGATTCCATTAGTCCATTACAGTCATAAGACCACTTTTGTGCAACGAGAGATTCGATTGAGAAGGTATTTGTTTTAGGATAGCGCGAACTATTCATTTCATATTTCAGAGGAGCGAATTCAAGATTATATATAAGTTAGTATTACATATAATAAAATATATATTCTGACTAACAAATATTAATTTTGTAGGGAGGGATTCAAAAATCCAGCCACCAATGGTTCAAAATGGTACTTGAGTTGCCATTTTACTCTCTCTGCTTACCATACCTGTATATCAAGATATTAAGACCAAAGATGTGATTAAAATAGCACAGAAACTAAAACTAACCAACTGAGAGTTATAGAAACAGCTGAGAGTAATTTATACAAAACAAATGTTTACTACTTCCAAAATTGGTTTTAAATGCATTTAGAAAATTTCGTGAAAATAAGAACGGAACTTCCGAGGCAGCACAGAGATATAATATAATATACGATAATCGGACTTTCTTGATATTATACGACTAATAAATGGTCAACGTTGTAAACATTTTGAACTGCTAAGGCTATATACCGATTTTAACGATCGTCCAGCATTTCGATAAAATTTCTTACTTTGACTTTTGCATTTTTCAGTTGCTTGAAATTTGGTCAACAGGTTTCTCAATGACTTTCCATTCAGTATACTCTTGAGTTTTGAGGAACGTATAAAGCCGCTGAAGTTCATTCCTCGACAAAATTATTATAAAAGAGAAAGAGAAGAGCTATGTTTACTGAAGTTAATCATAGCGATACTATTTTATAATTAAGACGAGGTAGAGAGAGTCGAATTTGTTGTAAAAGACTAAATTACTGAATTGACTAAAATCGCTTAATCGGTCAATGAACTAAACAAAAGGAAGCCTGTTCGGCGCAGGTTCGTTGATGCAAAGTTCTTCCTATAAATTAACGTACGCTACATCTGAAGCGAACTTTTTGTTTTGTATAGGATGTTGCCCTCTACCTCGTTGGAAAGTAAAAAAAAAAATAATGCTTAGTCATCTAGCTGAAGCTCTCCAAGAGTTCATTTCCAATTGAAAAAATATCAACTTTAGTCAAAAATCAAGGTGATTCACATTTTTTTCTTTGAATACTGTCGTTTGGTTTGCCATGATTTCGTTCCAAAGGATCAAGCAAGCAATTCGTCAGAAAGTACTGAAAAATATTTCTTTTGCAATCCGGATCAAATTTGATGAGTTAGCATAATAACTGAATTGACAAATCAGTCAACAGAATTGTTCAAGATTAAAAGTGTTTTACATGTTTTCTTTTAGAGGCAAAAAAGATTCTCCAATTATTTTGAGACATTTTGCGAGATAACTTTTCTAACTTTGATTCAGACCTGCCTCCAGTCGAAACTGTTTTAATGCGTATTGTTTAACTTTTATAATTAAGGGCAGTCCAGCAATCCCCTCTGGGTAGTCCATCATGACTTAATTTCTCAAGAATTGCTTCACCATTTGACAATATGACCTAGAAATACTAGCAAATTCATTTTTGAAAGAGACGAGTTGAAGAATTATTATCTTTAAAGAATGACTCAGTGAGAGAGCATCGTGGCTTTTCGCTTTTTAGCTTTGCAAGGAATTGTATAAAATGTTATCTTTCATCTTTGTTTTGAATTTTGAGCTTGCAACATTTCCGGTATACATAATGTCTGGTTATATTTATTGAGGCTGATTCAAAAAAAAAAAAAAAAAAATCACAAAAAAATATCACCTTTAGCTTTTCCGTTAGCACATGCCTTATCATAAACCGTTATAATTAGGCATAAGTAATTAGCTCTCTATTTGATTAAATTTACTTCCTGCAGCTCTCTCATTCACACTCAGCCACACACTTATACATGTATAATATACATATATGGTTATCAGTTTGTAACATAGAACCTACTCACCAATACAGTTGCAAATGAGGAAGGCAACCAACAGTTGCCATCGTACGGCTGCACATTGCTGCAGTGTTGTTGCTGTAATGACCAAGTGTGCATTGAGTAATCGCCGCATGCGGCGTCCAGTGGTGCACGTGGTTACTGGCGACGATGTGCGATTGTGATAATAATGCTTTGTTGTTCTTGTTGTTGGCGTGCCTCTTGTGCACAAACTTTGCGGTCTATCCCGTGTCTCGGTAGGAGTCCTGCACGACTGCGTTACTGTTGTTGTCGTTGCCGATGGTGGGTTTGTTCGGTTTGATTTCGACGACTTTCTTATTAATGTTGTGACTGATGTGGACGCCACCTGGCGAGTGACAAATGTGGTTTCAATTGCGGTTGTCATCATGTTGAGTTGCTTGACACTAATTCCATTGCTCGGTTAAATTCCTTTTGATTGTGTCACACGAATTAACTGAAGTTAAGACCACTTTGTGTCTGTATGGCAGTGATGTGTGATGTTTGATTTCGCTTCAAAGAGGAAGAAGAATGTAAAATTTTATAAAATTTTGGGAAACGATTTTTAGGCGTTCAGATATGTTGTAGTAATCATATAGTACTTTTCGAGAGTTGTGTGTAATAGAGTATTATTAAAAATTATCTGGTAAATAGAAGTTCA
The DNA here is from genome assembly GCA_037783105.1 of Bactrocera zonata. Classification (NCBI taxonomy): domain Eukaryota; kingdom Metazoa; phylum Arthropoda; class Insecta; order Diptera; family Tephritidae; genus Bactrocera; species Bactrocera zonata. Next base: position 44,262 of record JBAWJQ010001942.1, on the reverse strand, counting down.
CGGTACAAACAGACGTTAGATACTAATTTGCATATTATTTTTCATTTCTAAAGCTTGTGGAACAGTTTCGACTGACCGAGATTCTTGATTCTTCAAACCACGAAGATAAAAAAATGAGCATCAACTTGATTTTTGGGCGACTTTGGCGTGCATTTTTTGATTTCGGCTCATTTTTATCCCTCTATTGCGATGATTGTTAACTTCTTTGCATGTCAAACTCATACGTCAATGTCCCATTGGTTCAAAGAGCCCTGTTTATGGTACTCTTTTTGAAAAAAGTTCATCTGTACTGGGACGAGTCGGGCAAGACTCTCAAAAGATGTCGTGCTTTCTTGCCATTTCTCTAACATTTTGAAGAGGTCGAAGAACATCCAGAATGATTCATGACTTCAACGATCTCTGGATATCCTTTGAAGGCTTTGTACCACTTGTAGGCTTGTTTTTTTTGATAAAACTGAATAACGGTAAGCTTTTTCCAACATTTGCGGAGTCGTTTCCGCTTACGAAATTTGGTTAGAAATACAAAATTTTCTTCTTTCGTTATTTTTATCCATTGTAAAAATCGCAACGCACTACTGAGGTATACCGACTTAAGCAGCTGCTATAAACAAACTGGTTAAAAAATCTCGCTCATATTTGGCATAGTATTTAAGGACAGTTCTATCAATTTAACAAAATAAAAAATTTTGAAATATCGTTTACCTGGGGGAATTAATTACAATTTTTGGGTGCTATTTGTCATAATGTATTTTCACCAAAATTCGTTTTTTAATAAAAACGTCTGCCACAAATACAAATATAATGTTTTTGGTTTGTCCTTCATCTAATACCTTGTTTATTGTCTTAATTAAAACTCGGTATTTTTTCTTTTTACTACCGTTTATTCTGTAAGAAGTTCTACACGAAGGTACTTTTTTTCTGAGGGACTGCCTCAGTCCTCAGACTCAGCTAAGTTTTGAAATTTCTTCATTGAATAAAATATTTAAGTTTTACGTGAAACAAAAAATTACTAAAAATAGGCAGTTATATTTCTGTAGAAAATTAAAATTACTGTTAATGCTTAAACGCATTGCGACTTGGAACTGTTTCTCATAGTTTATCATAACAGTATCATTGGCAACGACAAAAACATTCTTCACTATTCAGTTGGAGATTATTGCAAACTTATGACGTCCGCTATTGATCCCTTAATATCAATACACTTACCACAATAAAGTTCATGTAAACAGTTAAGAAGTCTTTAATTATATTTATTAAAAAAGAAAACAAATAAGTTTTTTTTTTGGCAAATACTCAGGACCAAAAGATCTATTACCAGTCTAAATTCAGTATATTCTCACAGTTTTTATTCTTTCAAATTTTTTTGCATCAGCTATGCGAGATAAAAAATTATCAAACTGTTACTAGAACCATGCCTACCAACTACCCTTGCCTCTACGTATGTACGTAAGGACTTTGAAATGCGATCTCACAATTTCCTTAAACCGAGTTGCTGATGAGTGCTCTCAGATAGTGTAAGCCGAGTAGAAAATCGTTCGGCTGTCTGTTGTGATTGCAGCTTCTCGACGTCGAACCTTCCTTGTGTTTGTTGACGTGCGATTTTTGCTGCACAGAGGCGGGTGCGTATCATGGCTGCAGCAAGATAGTGTTCCGAGTCAATGTTAAGACCTTGGAGCGTACTCAGTCTAAAACACTGGAGACGTGTATTCCGTCTATCACAACCTGATCGATCTAGTTGGTGGCTTATCGATCAGGAAATAGCCTGGCAGCTTGATGAGTTTTTCTATGCTGGAATTTAGTACTATAGTTAACCATACTTCGGTCCCCTGCAAAGTCGATCAGCCTCAACCCATTTGGGGATGTTTCCTCGTGGATAATGATTTTACCGGCCGTAGTGCCAAAGATACCTTCTTTGCCCACCCTGGCGTTAAAGTCGCCAAGCACGATTTTGATCTCATAGGTGCGCTCCAAGCGCTCATCGAAGGCATCTTTGGTCACATCGTCCTTCTCTTCCGTCGGGGCGTGGGCACAGATCAACGATGTGGTGAAAAATATCGCCTTGATGCGAATTGTGGCTAGACGTTCATCCACTAGGGTGAATGCCAGTACCCGGCGACGGAGTCTTTCTCCCAATACGAAACACACACCGAATATGCGCTCCTTTGGCCACTGTAGTAAATGTCACAAGCGCCTACTCGCCTCAGTCCATCGCATTTCTTGGACGGCGATGATGTCACTCTTACGAGGACATCAACCAGCTGGGTAGCAGCACATTCGAAGTTAAGGGACCGGATATTCAAAGTGTATGCTCTTAAATTGTAATCCTTAATGCGTTTGCCATGGACGTCATCAAAAGGGGGGTCTCTCATCCGAGACTGTTGGTACTGTTTTTTACGTAGCAAGTCCTAAACCCAGTGCACAACCATGTGGCGGGGATGTTTCGCCTTCTCGCTTTAGCTCGCTTTCAAACGGATGTTCTTAGGCTACCCAGAGGATATTTGCTCAAACACCGGTAGTCGTGGTGCCTTGTTGAACTATCAAAATCGAGATAATGGCTTTTGTATACTTTACTGTGCTCTAAAAAACGCAGTTATGAGCTCAAATATAGCTTCGGTGTTAACGCATTTTCTTGCTTCTTCAAATTTTTGAACTGCTTTGGACTCCTACATAACTTAAATAATTGTATTTCAAGTCTTAAATACCGTCGATTCATACGTGCAATGAACCATTTCACTGACTTCTTACTTTTATCTTTAAATGTGTGTTTGTGTGTGTGAATATAAGCCTTAACTGAAAGTGCTGAAATGTAAACATATTTAACACCAGCACGCGACTATTACCTCAGCTGCATTTATTCAATATGACTCAGGTAGTTATGTGAGTGTGTATGTGCGCCATTTGTGCAACACCGCGAATTTGATTAAAGCGTTGCACAGACCCGTCTCCCCCACGCCGAGCTTTTATGGGGTCTTTTATGTGCCACTGCAGCGTTTTGCGCTGAAAGGACACGCGCCGTATTTCTTCCGTAAATAGCAGTTACAAGTGTCTGCATATGTTCTCAAACTCACACACAGGCACGGGCCTGAAATGATACCAAACTGAATAAATGTATGTGAGTGCTTCTTCTGCCTGCTTGCAGTCACATGACTTGGCGTGAAATCTACTGGCGAGCTCTGTACGTGCTCATATATGTACATGTATGTGTGTGTATGTATACATACATATCTTGCTACTTTTTACTATATGCTTGCCGTATCTTTGTTCGTTGCGTCCTGCATCCACAAGCTTTCCGATTTTATTACGCCGCACGTGTTCTGCCTGCCGCCTTTTACCAACCTGTCTGCCGCTGTTGTTTCCTGGCAACATGCCGCCTAGGTGGTCCACATACTAACCCAACAGTACAAATGTAGTTGTGTGCACCTGTCGCATTCGCAGCGCTCCATTGCCGGTATCGCACCGAGTTGTTTTTGTGGCTGTCATTGCATACTTGTATGCACAGCGTAAAAGCCAGAATGTCTGTGTATTTTATATATATATGCCTTTCTATATATGTATGTATGTATATATATGTTTAAGTGTGTACATATAGCTGTGTATGTATGCTTGTGCTGTTAGCTTTACCGACTTTTTGCTCTGCTGGACTTGGCAACGCGGTTTTGCTTCTAATATATTGCACCTGCACAAAAGCTTAACCCACACACTCCCTCTCACTCTCCAGCTCTCTGCCTTTCCCTCTGCTTTTCTCTATCACTAATGCATCAAGGTAAGGTGCTGCAGGAATTTAATTATTAAATTGCAAAATATGCTTTCACGTTCGGCGAAGCACATCCATAACGCCATTTAATAAAGTGAAAGCTCGGTATGCCAGTGCCAAATATTTCGATTTTATTTGATGCGACAAAGTTGAATGACATTTGCCTATGCACATTTCTATATAACTATATTCTATGTAGTTTGTTGGCATTGCAGCAATGTTGCTATATCAGAGGGTTTTAAAAATGCATCAATAACATGATTTATTTAATGTGTACTCTCTGAATTTGCGGTTAAATCCTACTTTGAGTAAATTACTCTGATGCGGCTTTGTCTATTTAAGGAATTATTCTATTCCAGAGTCGCAAATTTTAAGCATTTTTTGAGAATTGATAAAAAAGGGAAAAAAAACTTACTTAGTTGAACTTGATTTTGATTGGTCAGATTATATGAAAGCTATATGCTATAGTGGTATATGAGCTGGAAAAAATAACGTGTGCAAAAAAAAAAAGCCCTTTGAATGGCATCTGCGTCTGCATAATGCTTTCCTTTCATTCGAAAATGCATTTTTTCCGAAAAGGAAGAAGTCACACGCTGCCATATCAGGTGAATATGGGGAGTGGTTAATGGTTAATATGTGGTTTTTGATCAAATAATCGTCCTTCGAATGTTGGGTTCTGAGCAATTTTTGGTTGTCAGTCAATTTGTGCGGAACCAACTGTGCACACCCCTTTTGTAAGCCCATATTTTCGATCAAAATGCAAATAATCAATGCTTTCCATGAATTTTAATGATGTTTTCGCCAGATTTTTGATGAATTCACGCACAGTTTCGATGGAATTTCCGGTGATTATGGATTTTGATTATTTGCCCCCATGTTGATCGTCATTTATGTCCTCACGACCACTTTGAAAACGTTGAAACCACTCGTGCCCTCTGCTACGGGATAGGCAATCATCGCCATGAACTTGTTTTATCAATTGAAACGTTTCGGTAAAAGTTTTACCAATTTTGAATGAAAATTTAATGTTGGCTCTTTATTCGATTCGCACCGATATCACAAACATACTGACACTTAAAACGCAATAACTTCGCTTCCAATCGATGAAATGTCATGAAATTCTCATTGGACAATCGACAAAGATAGCAGATTCTAGCGCATCAGTCGACATTTTGATGGCGCCAACAGGGGGCGCTAGATTCAAAAAGTCATGTTTACTTGGGAACGCACCTTGTATTTCTCCAGTGCTACCAATCACATTGTGTCATACCATATAGTGTTGGAAAGGTTTCGTTCTGGAAATTTCGATTTACACTGATGAAAGTTTTGCACTGATGGATTTGACTGTAACGAAAGTTCTCATAAAATGGCGATAACTAAGAAGGTAGATCGAATTTATTACTAATTTTTTTTATTTAATAGAGTTTTAAAAAGTATAATAAATTACAAATATTCGAAGCATATTCATACGAAATTTCAGGTTGAGCAATTGATCTCAACATGAGATATCGTGACAACCACTTCGAAGCCGATAGTTTCGAGAAGAACGCGCTTACAGTTTTCTCTGAAACCAGTTTAGTTGTCCCAACACCAAAACAGCTTTAATTAAAGAAAATAATTTGAATTTTCGGAATTATTTTGGAAGAAAGTTTTTTAATGTCTAAAGTGTCGAAATGTATTGTTGTTTTTTTTTTATCAAATTTCTAGACTTGTTTGTCACCTTTATTGCCATATTATGTAGTCGAGCCCTTAATAAAGTCGATTACATAGCAAACGCTTCAAATAAAGATAATGCAAAAAGCTGTAAGGGTTATAGGGCGCTGTCTGAATGGTTGTTAGGTTTTGAAATAGAATAGAATATAAAAACACAAAAGTTCCATGGATATGGACAGCTGGCTGATTGGTTAAGAGCCTAATACCTGTAATTTCGTCAAAACCTTGTTTATCGATAGGCTCAACACATCCTTGTGGTCATCATTTAATGCCTCCTGGTTTTAATTATGATTTTTCTTATGCTTTTTGTGACGGTGCCTACTTACTCAGTTATTTCACGATCTCTTTTTTTTTTGCCCATATAGTATTTAGTTTTTACCGGTTCAAAATATCCGGTTTGAAATATCCTCATCGATTTGTGAGAAAATTTGTTTCGTTCAATATGAACAGATCTATTAGTGATCCACCAATTAAACCATTCAAAAATCGTGTTCACTTAAATAAAAGAAATATGTAAAAAGGAAAATCCAAGGCAGGTTGCAATTTATCACTATGTTTTAAATAATTCTATGCCATGAACAAGGTATATTAAGTTTCCCTCGTTGTTAGTAACATCCAATACCTATATTTGATGCTTCTGAAGTTAAGGTTTTTTTGTTTTTTTTTTTCTCTTCAAAATTAAATTGTCGGAGGTGATACTCAATGCGCTCTTTTAACCTTTTGATTTTTGCAGCGAGCTTTTCCTTTAGGTCTGAGGACTGGAATAGGCTCCTAAGGATCAGTTCGACTGAATCTGATGAATGTGGAGTTTGAAGTTCAATTAAATCACTTTAAAGATATTCTCTTGTATTAAGACTGGGATCAATGTTTGAATTATGAACTGTGCACAAAGCTTCGTTTCTCACTCTCAAACAATCAGTGACGATTTAAAATTCCGAACTGAGCTGGAGCATACATTTAAAACATTAAAAAAAAAAGCAACTGTAGGTAATTATGCAAATTACTGAAAGAGGTACAAAAATTGTTGCCTACATTTTGGCGTGATAATAATAACGGGAGAACAACTATGTCATAACTATTAGCGAAACTTCACAAAGCTTTGATTTAAGGTCCTTTTTAAACTAACATCTTTATAAAATTTTCGCTGATCGCCAGAGTTTTTTCGTTTCTAAATACGTAGACATTTTTTCCGTGATCAGAAAAATATTGCTCATAATTGTATGCTCATTATATTTTCAACTTGCTTGCGAATTTGCTTATAAGAAAAAATCTAAGCTATTCTCTATATACCCATAATAGATTCAGTGTGGTTTCTCCGTGCATTATAGAAGTGTTCAGCTGTATAAAAAATGTACTTAGAACCACCATCCGCTTTTCTCTGCCTCCTGTAAATTGCAATCAACATAACCTCACGGAAGCTTTTGGCAAATGCATTTCTGCTGACTACAGGTCCTGCCAACCCGAAGGCATCGTGCGACATTGAAGTAATGCTAGCGATTCTGCTAAGCAAAACCAAACCAAATTCTACAGAGCAAAAGGATGATGTCTAAGAAGCACTAGACGTTTTAGCCCAAAGCGATTTCTCATAAAACGTTGACGACCAGTAGGACAAACATGCTTACCGCTGACGCGAAATTTTCTTATTTCAGAGCATTTGTTATTCTGTCAATGTCAACAATACTTACACATACAGACAGACATATAACGAGGTCTGTGCACATTTATTTGTCAGTGTGTAAATATAAACAACATTAAAAATAGTCGCTGTCATATGAACACCGTCAGCAATGAATGCGACGACGAGGAATGGGGGGACCACACAGCAAATAAACTCAATGGCATTTGTGCAAAGAGACTGCTGGGACAAAACCTTTGCACGCGGAGTAAATGCGGGTATAGTCGCGTTTTAAAGTGTTGTTTGCACTCTCGCATTGCATTGGCAAGCGGTCTTACTTTGCAAGCGCTCTGGGAATGGAAATAAAAGCCACAACAAAAAGGTTGACAGCAACACAAGTAAACAATGCGATAGTTTTGTTTGGACAATACCATTATACTATAACGAAAGTGGGGGCAACACTGTTGGAAGGAAGTTATCGTGTTCAAATTCGGAACACAGTGGGCTTTTCAAAGGAAATATAGTATAGATTTTTTTCTTTCCTCGTGGCGCAAAACCAAGGAGTTGTCGGCCCATAATTCAAACCTCTAGCACCACACCTCGAAAATCGAATAAAACTGTCAACATAACTTTGAGCTTTGACTTGCCTTGATGTGGTTTTTGCGGTCTCGACTCCCCTTTCGCGTGATATTTGACCAATTGATCGTCTGTTTCTGGGTTGCAAGCATCGATCCAAAACTTATCGCCAGAATACGTTTCGTGACACCCTGGTAGTCGGAAAACATTGTTTCACAGACGTTGACACTACTTTGTTTTTCAAAAAAATTTGGTGATTTTGGAACCAATCGAGCTTTCACTTTTCTTAAGCCCAAATGATCTCTCAATCTGGTTTTCACTGATCCTTCCGACATTCCAACCAACTTTTTTGTATTTTTTGTCTTAAATAACGATTTTAGATTCCATAATCTAATATAATGTTCTGGAAAAGTAAACGGAAGAAGCATGCTTTGTCATGGATTCCGGCGCTTCTCGAAATATTACGCTTCAGAAAATGTCAATGCACTAGTATTTTAGTGAAAGTTTGACGCTTTCCTCATACTACTAAGTTGCTAGACTTCTTCAAAATACAAATCTGAACTTGTATTTTCTTAACGGTCAATTTACGTCTCACACAGGCCTTTACTATTATGAACGTGGGTTTTAAGGTTATGTTTGTCGAAAATATATACATATCTCTTCCAAAAAATAGTATTTAAAAGGTAATCCATTTCCAGGTTTCCTACTTTTTTAAAGAAAAAACACCGAAATATCAAATTTAAGGGGAAATGTTTATTATTATTCGAAAGATCATTCCTTGGTATTTATTTTTTGAAGATTATGTCTTTTGGATTTTGGCCGCGGAAAGTCTCAGATGGTTTACCTATAGAGTTCCATTTTTGATGACGCATTTGAGCATTTCGACTGGTAGCTGGCGAATGACACGCTTGATGTTTTGCTTCAAGGTCTGAACCGAAACTGGATTGCCCGCACAGGCTTAGCCTTTACACATCCCCACAGGAAAAAGTCTTAACGGTGTGATATCATACGACCTTGGTAGCCAATCAATGATTCCATCAGTCCAAAAACCACGCCGTATTTTAGACACTTTCAATGTAAGATCTGGACGTAAAATGCGCCAAGTCATTCCATACGTCAGTCCGAAATGCTATAAATCAACTCTCCACGGTCTTCGTGTAAACTCTCGACTACGGCTTCTATATTTTCCGTACTGCTTGTTAAACAAAAATAACATGAAAGGTTCACAGTACTCTCGCGTGATCTGTCAAAAAGTACCTCCTAATTTGGATCACCCGTTATAAAGTGTGTTTCTTTAGACATGTGGAAGAAACAAAATGAGCAAAATATTAGTTCCATTATAAATATAAGGGTTTGTCATTATGTTTTAAAAATGATTTCAGGCAAGTCACAGCCGAGTCCCCCATTTTTCCTACCAGATAACGCGCAGAATATTCTCCTTCAAGACGTCCATTGTCTCGGGTTATCGGTATAGGCAAGCGACTTCACATAACCCCCAAAAAAATATTTCAGCAGTGGGCATTGGCAGATCTTAGAAGCCTCTCCATAGGTCCACAACGTCAGATTTTGCGCTCACCAAAACTTTTGTTCAATAAATTGGTTGTTTTGTTGGCTGTGTGGCATGTAGCGCCATCTAGTTTGGAAATCACATCAAAATCGTTCGATTCAGGCACGAAAGAGTCATTAAAGCAGGCTCTGTGGTGTTCCCTATCGATTGTAAAATTGTGCATCATCCTGGAACAAAGTTCTTGTGAAAATCGGAATTGATGGCCACCTCGTTTTGAGTTCATTGACCGAACATGGAACGCGTTCGATGGTCGTTTGCTATCAAATCTTGCACAAGTTTGATTTTCTATGCTCGTAAAGGAATATCCTTCCGCAAAATCTATATATGACTTTGTTCAGTAGTAGATAAAGCTACAGGTCTATGAAATTCTATCGAATTCCGTCCCACTGCAAAACTGGAACTGCAAATATCGAAGGATGCACCGGCAGAAAGCAAACACACAAATGGAATTTTATCGCAATAACTAAAATAAAACAACAGCAAGTACGAGTCAGTGAAGAAAGTCAGCACGTGATCTTCTTTGCTTTTGTTTGTTTACCCACGAACCGTAGCATCGCGGCTCGTTATGCTTAAATGTCCCGTCGCATGTTGCGTATTTTTGCGCTTCTCTTTGTTCTATGAATACGAACCGACTGTGAGTACCGTGCATTTTTCCCAAGTATTTTATTATTTTATACATACGCGCGCTTTTTTATTGTTGACGCTGCCGTTATGTTAGCGTTATTGTCCGCTTGACAGCTGTGCATTTGTCTTCGAACGCAGAACGTGCCGCTATTTACATTTACACGTAATAAATTCCGAACCCGCACCCCGTGTCTTCTCGGGGTCACATCATCCGAAAGGCAGTGTTGTGAGAGGCCAACAAGCAGCAATGACCAAATTGCTGACGGAAGAGAGGTGAAATGTGAAGGTTGTTGTTGTTTTGCTTTGCGTCCACATATGTTTTTGGAACGCCGTTTTCTTGTATATTTTTTTCTGAATGCATTTCGGTTGGACAATTACAACTATGATTTCAAGCAACCGGCGGGTGAATGGACGCAGGGAAGTCTGGCTGGTGACTGACAAACTTTACCTTGGTACCTTCTGACGGGTGCTTGAGGTAACATATGTGCCTTTGAGTGCTCCATTTCTCCACTCCGCAACCAATTCTTCTTCTCCCCACTATCTCCATCGCTTCTCTTGTTGCCTGTCAACAGACTGTGTAGTCTTCTTTCGGTGTCCTTGCCACTTTGGCTCTTATCAGATCCGCACAACGTGTTGCATTTTATTTATTTTATTGCCGCGATTTTGTTCGTGTTTACACTGCTTCGTGCTCGGTTATCATTTTCTTTCTGTTTGCCTTAAGATTCTTAGAAGCTCGCGCGCACAGTGTTGCACTATGGCGGCTGGGTCCTAACGACCGTCGTCGTAGCCTTTCTGTAATTTTTTATATGCTTCTTTATGACCCCGCTCGTGCTTTCTTCACCCAATCCACACGCCATACGCCGTGTTCGTTTTTGTTTTTGCACTGAAATTGATTCTGCAGCACGTAACGTCGTGAGATATCAGCGAAGCGATAAGTTCGAAAATGAAATTGAGGTATTTATTTGCTCACTTATTGGCTGCGCACGCAGCTGCAGAATAGAAATGTGTGACTTCTTTGCACGCGACCCAGCTTGGCTTGCGCCACTTCACTTTGTCTTATTTTTTTTCTTGATTTTTTCTGCTTTCGTTTATCAAGTTTGCTTTGCTTGGCACGGAAATCACCATTGATGTCGGTCAACTGGTCTGTATACTCCACTAAAAGCGGAAAACTAATTTAAGAAAATCATTGGGGAATAAACATTGGCATTGAAAGCCTTTGGTACGTGCACTTAAAGGATAAGCTTTTAAGCGCAACTATCAACAGTTTCTATATTAGCCGTATTAAAGTGTTACGCAAACGGATTTATGCAATTTAAGAGTGTATTGAATGTAGAAAACGATATCGGATTTACGGTAATATCGAGTCCGTTTAAGTGTCATGAAACTTTTGGTGAAAATATCAGTAGCTTTGAAATAAAAATCATTTAAGTTCTACTTAGTAGTAGTAGTTAAAGATAGAGCTGCTTGGATTCAGGTAAAATGTGTCTTGGTTCTTCCCGGTATGTGAAAAAGTATTATTCTAGCAGATCGGAAAGGAACTCTAAGATCAATGGACTTAAAAGAAAAGGGAGGCGCAGCAGTGCCAGGCTGCCGACGGTTGCTCTTAAGGTCCTTTGAGCTCTCGACTGGTAACCAATTTAAGCTTTGTCCAACAACGCAGTGGATTTGATAAAGAATCTTTTTTTTTTTTCAACTCCAGTGGAGACACACGAAGCCGTGGAAGATATCCCATCTCAGCCTGTTGAACTCTGGGCATTCGTAAAGATAATGTTTCATCCTGCGTGCATGATTTGCATTCTGTTGATTTCACTTTTCCATTTTTCTGAATGTGGGACCCCTGTAATAAGTCCTACAATATTACTAAGTTTCCTTCTGTCAAGCATTTTGTTCTGTCCACCATCAATATTACCCCAAATTAACCTATGCTGCTAGTGTTCCCAGACCTGGTGTGTTCCTTCAAAGTCCATTGCATCAAACAACCCTTGAAGAAGCTGATTGGTCTGGGACAGTTTAGAGAAATTTTGCTTCTAACTACATACATCCGAGCGGGTCAACTCTCTGCCTTTTTTGTTTCCATCTATTCAGATAAGAATGGATGTGTCTCTATGTATTTTAGAGGAATTTTCATATCTCCCAAACTGTTAGTTTGAAACTTTGAATTAAATTTTGAAACTGATGCCGGCCTCATTCAGATTAGAAAGTGGTTAGTTTTGGGTTAGTTTCGATTAAGTGTTATTCTTCTTAATGAAATGGAATAGAAAGGCAGTGAAAATTGCAGATAATAAAGAAGCTGATGAAGCCCTCTACACAATGTACTAAGGATTCGAAGTGAAGCTTCAATTATTCATGATCACTGAGAGGTCTGACCTTTGACTGTTTTAATAAGAAAAAATTATCGTAATCATTTGAAGTTGATTCGGCAAATGGTTTGGGAGATATAAGCATATTTGTAAGAATTTTTTGATTTAGTGTAAACGGCTTCCAAAAATTTATCGAATTTTTTGGAAGCACGGTTTTCAGATACGGAAAAGTTATTTCAAAACTATCTTCTTAGATACATGTATGTGCATATAGTATGTCATAGCTGACATGCTATATATAATTATTTGTGATAATAATTTCGATTTTGTAAACCACTTTGAAATGTAATTTCCTCACAAAAAAAAAACAATACTTCTACGCAATCATTTTGTCAAAAACCTAATTTTTAAAAGCTTTTTAATCATTATATATGTATGTATATTTATCTTTAGCTATAATTAAATGTTATTGTTTTTGGATTTGGTATCATTTTAAGACAGAAATCTTCTTCACCGCCAAACGGCAAACATATTTTTTTTTCAAAATGAATTGCCAATTATTCCAGTACTATATATGTATACTTGTAGTACACCATATACACCTTTTAGACTTCCGTGAAGTCTTTAGTAGGCTCATTGTGAAACTACCGGGAGCAATTCCGCCTTCACTCTATTATGTCTGCTCTGAACCACGCTGTGCTACTGATGAAGTTCATCAATTCAAAAAGCTTTGTAAGTGCCACTTCCGAGACATCGCTTCGTCTTCAATCTATTGCCAGCTATTACAATAATCGTTGTATGGTATACTCAGTCTGCTGGCATGTCTTCCATTGACGCAGTGATCTATTAGCACTCCTACTGGAGTTTCGTTTTGTCATTTCCTTTGAAATTTAATAGTCGACATGTTCGGCCCCTATTCTATTCATGCCACGTTTGTTTGCTTGTTGTACAAGTCGGATATTGCTTGTATTTAAACTCAGCTATATCTATAACATGTCTGTCGATTAAATATCTTCAAGTAGCGAGAAGGATACCATATATTCTCTCTTCATCAGACAACCTGTTCGATCAAAATCATGTTCTTGTATGAAAAACTTTTTATTTGACGGGATCTCTTCAAAGAAGTTTGTATGGATTCCACTTCGAAATATATAAGTTGGTAACTGAAGAGCCCACTGTACATTTTTAAATAAAAAAAATTAATCAGTCCAAAAAAATTAATAGTTCTAAATCGAAGGAAAAAAAATGTTTATAATAATTTACAGTTTGTGTATAAATAAAATCAAAAAAATTTAACGTACATTGAAAAGCTACGAAGAAATCGTAAACATTAAGCCGACTGTTTATTTTTATAATGAAACACTTTTTTCGTATTCTCAAATGTTTAAAGGTACTTTCTTCGAGCGTAAAATTCATAACTTCAAAATTATTCACATTGTGTCAAAATGCTTCGGCGTAAAAACACAAAAAAAAAAAGTGTTCCTCACGAAAAGAAATGTTAAACGTAACCTGTGGTTAGAAAAGAGTACATCTCTTGCTGTAAGCATTTTCTTAGTCAAATATAAGGCTTTTCCTTAATTGCGTGAACTTCGCTGAGAATCGGAAAGTGGTTATGGTATCTAATTTTGCTGCAAAGACATAACCCCTCACCCGTCTGTACAGACACTTATCTCTGTGTGTTTGTCTACCCCTATCACACACTACTCGCTGAAAGTGAGGTCAATGTTGGAGACCGAAGTTAAGTTCAATTCTATTGTACAGAAGTGGGAATTTAATATCTGTTAAAGCCAAAGTCAAATAAATGATTAGAGGCAGTTTATCTTCGCTGTCTGTTGTTTACTGAACTAGTCTGTAGGTAGTAGATAGCAACAAGGAAGCTGTAACACGCTGGTTTTTCAATGAAGTGCCAGGCTTTAAGGGATTAGGGGTAGTCAGAATTTTCAAAAAATTATTTTTTTTTGCATTTTCGTTAAGTGTAATATCTTAAAAATATTTTCTGAAAAGTTCACGTTGATCCGGTAATTAATTTTTGCGTTATTCGACAAATAACAAAGAGAGCTCGGGCACTTCAAAGCGCTAGTGTGAAACTTTAAACGCGTTTTTTTCAAAACTATGTTTTTTGAACTGATGACCACTGTAACTCGAAAACCGCTCAGTAGATTTTGATGAAATTTATACAGCTTTTAGAATACATAATAAACTCGGACCTGATTGAAGGATTTTTTTTAATTTCGATTTTTAAGACCAACTAACTGTTGATTTTTTTCCAAAAATTTAGACAAAAATTTCCTGAGACCGCTCTTTTGTTAATTTTGAAAAAAAAAAAAAAAATCCTTCGGTCAGGCCTATAACTTTGGAAATAAATTTGTTTTTTTTTTTTGTAATTTTCGTGACTTCAAGTCAACACATTCTATAATAATGCCATATTACCACTTTTGTAAAATAATAACACGATTTTATTAAAAAAAAAAAAAATACTGTAAGTTCTCATTTTTTCGTGCCTTTGACTACCCCTAACACCTTAAGCTCTCATTTCATACTAATTTTCAAAAATTAAGACTTTCAGATATTCTCAGCTCAGCATCTACAACAAAGTTACACACTTATAATTAAATGATATTTCCTGAACAATGATCTTATCTACTTTCCAGTATTCAACTTCTTCACTAATCTTCAAAGTATGTTGAATTTGAGGAGCTGTTTTAGCTTTGCTCATCCTACACACATTTCTCAACTTTGCACTTCATAAAATTAAATTTAGTATTTGATAAGCTTAAAATTATCTGCATGCATGAGTGCATATCACAATATGTGTGTGTGTCTGCCTAACATATGTAGATATGTATATATAAGCATGCAGCAGCATTCACTGCAAAAACAAAATTTATATTGGATAATGTGAGTTGACGGCAAATAAAGCAAAAACAAAAAATATGTATGTAATAGCAGTCAACCCTTTTCCTGCACAACTTCAAAAAGGACAGCACATGTACTCTCATACATACACACATATTCACATAATTTACATATCCGCATACCCACACTGCAGTGCGAGCTTATCCAGAGCTCGGGCTTTAGGGCAAGTGGTGTGTGTTTTCAATGTAGTTGTTGTCGGTCGGGAGCTGTTGATCTTTCATCCTCTGACCTGCTGGAAATGGGAGCATGCAATTTTAAATATGATGCGACAACACAAAAAGGGTGGGGAACGCCTGTCCATACTTTTACATACATATGTACATGTGTAGCCCTGGTGCACATTTTGCAACTGTCAACAGCAAATACGCTCGCATATGAGCGCGAATGGGTCCTCGCCCCCGTTGCCGTTATCACTAATACCGTCAGCAAGCGAAATTGAACAATTCCGCCATTTGCCATATTAATTCGAAATGGAATGTGAGCGAAATTGTTGCTGTAGTCTATGCATACTCCCATATGCACTACTTTTGTACGAAAATAATCAAATATACAGATGTACATATGTACATGTGTGCGTGTGAATTTGTATTCACATATCTAAATACTTTTTTGGCATTGGCATTTTTGGTTGGGGTGCACGAGCCCAGCGTCGAAAGGATTTTCGGATTATTTAAACAATATTTACGCATCGAAAGGCGACTTTTAGTTTATGAGTGTGTGTGCGAACGTTGAAATATGTTGTGTGTCAACCGAAATTAAAATTAAAAAACACATGTATTACACTGGCGTAAAATTTAGTAGAAATTCCACATTGATTTTTTGTCTTTCTGAAGTACATGTTACGATGATGAATTTATTTAACAAAGAAGTTCCATTAAATTTTGTGTTTGGAATCAAATTTCTGGGCCGAAACGTTCAAAATGTTAGAAAAGACCTTCTGTGATACTTCTTTGTAGAGATCAAGGGTTTATGATTGGTACAAATTATGCAGGAGGGGGTCGAAAACGCATTGACGAAAAACCACGCCCGGGATGGCCATCAACACCAACCGATGATCAACACGTCAATAAAATAAAGGAATTGGTGCTTGAGTATCGACGATTAACAGTCAGATATCATACTTACATCGTTGGAATATCGGAAAGATCAGTGAAAACCATTTTTAAAGATAATTTGGGTCTAATAAGAGTGAAAGCACGATTACTTCCTAAAACACTAAATTTTTTCGAAAAACAGCGTCGCGTTAAAGTCTGTAAAACAATACCTTCCGACTACCAAGATGTTACGAAACGTATTACTACTGGCGATGAGTCTTGGATCTATGGTTACGACCCGGAAACAGATGATAAATCGGTCCAATATCGTGGCATTTTTAGTCGAAGCCGATAAAACCACGTTAAAGCAGTTCAATCAAAGCTATGTTCACAGTCTTCTTCGAATATCGAGGTGTGATGCACTTCGAATTCTTTCCGACCGGCTAAACTGTCAACAAGGAATACTATTTGAGAGTTATACGTCGTATGAGCGAAGTTATTCATAAAAAGACGCCGCAATTATGGGCCGACAACTCCTGGTTTTTGCATCACGATAATGTGCGATCGCATACAGCATTGATTCTTTCTGAGTTTTTCACCAAATTTTGAACCAGTATCGTGCCGCATCGTATTCGGCTGATTTAGCTCCGTGTGACTTCTGGCTATTCAGTATAGTCAAGTGACCGCCCCAGGGAAACCGCTTTGAATCAATTGAAGACATTAAACGTTAATCGCTACATCCATTGAAGGCTATTCCGGAAATTAACAACTGTTTCGAGGATTGGAAAAAACGTTGACTCTAGTGTATTGGCGCCAAGGGTGATTACTTTGAGTGGGACGACATGGAGTTATAAGGATAAGTAAAGAATTTGAAAATTATAAACAAAGTCTTACTATGTTTTACTTATATGTAGTAGTACTGAAAGTTGGCCAAGAGATATTTGAAATTAATATTATATTTCTATACACAGACCAATAACAGCCAAAGTTTTGGATAAAATTCAACTTTTTCTTTAAGCTCCCCCATTGATTAATTTTTTTTTAATTTTTTGTTAAGTCGCAGTACGGACAATATAGAGACGTTTAGCGTTTTCATTCATGAAGAAGCCCGGCATCAGTTCAGCGCCGTCGGAGATCGGATTTAACTTAATTTTTTTGTATGTTAGATATGTGCTATATATAGTTTTCCGATTTTCTTTATTTTCACCGTCATTGTTAAGTATGTATTATAGAACAGTTCTGCAAAATTACTTGCTTTTAGCTTTTTATTTGAAAGTAGGCAGCCGGAAAATAAAATAACTGAAAAATCGTTTATATGAGAGATATATGACATAGTTGTCCGATCTGGCAAAAGATGAATAGAATAACAAAAATCACCTAATTTTTCATTAGGATATTTGTAAAATTGACGAATACAGTTTTATAATCCCTAAAAGATTAACTTGCTGGTTCGAAACCGACTCATATTACTTAGGCAAGGTTATCTAGAATGAACCGTAGAATATTTCCCGCATAAATAAAAAAATCGGCCCGCTCTAGTATACGTACATATGTATTCTTAAATTTTTAAAATAAATTTTGTCAAAACAAATTTCTTAATTCCTCGCTGGAGCAAACAGCCTCAACAAGGCTTCACTAGTTCCACCTCACACGGTTGAAAACTGTACCTACGTTCTCCATCGTTCTCGCGGCCAACCAAACATAATGGCCGCGAGTTCAGCTTCCTTGACGATTTAAGTCAATCAACTTATATACTCGTATTGCCGTGAAGGGTTCTTTGAGACTATGACTCATCCAATAACTTGAAGGCAATGCTTATTCGTATTTATTTGTATATTTGTTCTCTGAAGTCTGTCTAAATGTCTTTTATTTGTGGTGTGGGTGGAACTAGTAAAACATTTTACACTTATAAAAACACTTTTCCTCTCGTCGCGTAATTTTCCACTTTCAGTTTCTGTCAAATACACACACCTATGGCGAATGAATTCTCGCTCTCAGGGGTAAAAAAAAAAAATATTTGCGTTTGTATATCGTAATGTATACATCTCAAAAGCTAAAGAAAGTGATGGGAGTTTTGTCTGATATATTTTTTGATAATGATTACTATATACTTAAAGCAAAAAATATTTTTTCGGCAAATTTATTCAAACTAATTGCTTCAAAGAGTGGGTTACACGTATAAGGAAATATGATTTAAACGAAGTTAAGTTCAACTCTGTTGAATAGAATCGGAAATTTCACTTGTGGCTAGTATACAGTCTGCCAAGTAAGAGCGTGGCCGTGTTAATTTATAAAAAAAAAAATCTTTTATGAAACTTTCATATTTATATATACATTGTACACATTACAAACAATGATGCAATTTGGTCAATAATATGTCCAGTCACCACCGGTGTCGATAATTGCCTGGCATCTCCGAGGCATGCTTTCTACAAATTTGACGACGTATTCTAGTGGCAAGGATCTCCAGATCCGACGAATTTCGTAAGGCAACTGTTCAAAGTGTATGTGCGTCTTCCACGAAGCTTCTGTTTAATATATACCCACACATTTTCAATAGGGTTTGCATCGGGCGACTGCGACGGCCAATCCAATGTAACGATGCCAGATTGAGTTTTCCACTGAGTACAGAGCTTGCTACGGTGTTTAGGATCATTGTCCTCCTGCAGAATCCAATCTTAATTTTTTCTGATGAACCATCGTTTGGCAGATAGCAGTAAAGCCTTTTTGTAGATTTTTATCATTTTCTCGGTATTTAGGTTGTCAGTAAAGAGGTACAATGTGCCGAATCTCTGCTTTGAGAAGCAGCCCCAAAGATGCACCTTTATTCCATGTTTTACGGTCGCGTACAGAACGTGCACATTCATCAGTAAAAATGACATTTTCAAAATCTCTATCAATATTCTCATGCGCCCAAGCGAGTCGCTTTGCCACAAGTTTTTCAGTCAACAGAGGCTTCTTCATTGTGTTGCGCCATTTCAGGTCATAAGTGTGAAGAAGGGTTCGGATAGTTTCGTAGGATATATCTAATCCTTTTTCCATTAATTTTGCTTGTCCTTGCTGCAGTGTTAAAGCAGGATTCCGTGAAAACAGATTCACTATTCTTTTTTCATCTTTTTTGTTTACTTTTCCTATCGAACCACGTTCTGGTAAATCATCAACATTTTTAGCCACTATAAATCGCTGTATTCACTTCTGTACAAATTCCTCCGACTTTTTCATATATGTAGCAGCTGCTGATTGCGACATTTTGGGACCTTTCGGGTGTATGTAAAGGAACACAGCTTCGTGGCGCGACGCGTACTTAGCACTCATGGCGTTTAACGTGATTCTCTTTCAAAAGATCAACGACAACTGAAACTTTGTTGACAATGCATCAAGGACAAAGCTTCCCTCTATCGACCACGCTCTTACTTGACAGACTGTAAAAGATTCTTTAGTCGTAAGAGGCGGCTTCGTTGTCTGTTGTTTACAGAACAAGTCTATCGGCAATAAATAAAAACAAGAAAGCTCCCTGTAACTCCCTGGTTTTTAATGACGTCTATCACTGCAATAATTTCACTGATACTACTCATTTAACAGGCTTTAAGTCCTCATTGCATTCAAATTTTCAGAAATAAGAATTTTAAATTTTTCTTTGGAAATCTCTGCCCAGAATCCACAACAAAGTTACGAACTTGTAATTAATTGATATTTTCTGAAAGATGAAACCAGTTGTGCGTAAACAAACCTAGAACCTTTGGAACGAATTCATAGCCAGCCAAATGTTGTATAAAAACTCTTACTGTACTAAGTTTTAGACGATTGAGAAGAAAACCGCCAAATTTTAGGAGTTTCAGCAATTTTTTTTAAATCCATATTTTTGTTTGGAAAAAATCTGATTAAATCTGCCTAAATCTGAAAGTAAATCGAAATGCAGTTTTCTGATAAAAATTCTATTCACGAAATCGCTTTATATTAATATATGTGACACACAAACAATAAATAGTTGTATATCGACATCAGCAGTGATTGAGTTCAATTACATTTCACATTCACCACAAACCATTGTATACACAAGACAATACAAGTACACATTTAATGCGTTTCTCACAGCCTAGCCTATGTGCTTATCCACCCTCTACATATTTATTTGGATACCGAGTCATCAACCCAGCACGTCATCAATGCACTGGCAGCTATTAACTCTTAATTGGCATCAATTACTATTAGCTGGGAAAAGACTCTTATTGTTTTTGGATTACATATGAAAATTCAGGAATTAAGCGTATTATATGAAGTGTACAAGATTACTGAATTTCAACAGCTCATGCTTCGAAGCGAATACGGTCGCTCTCACAACAATTGGACCCAGATTTACGTCCAGCTAAGGGCTGTTAGCTCAAGAGCCTTTCAAAACCTCAAAATTATTCGAGAAACGTTTTCCATTACTGCAACGACAATATATTGCCAGACACAGACACAGCCAGATGCGCTGACAGGTAGACAGTCATCCATAAATCACTACTTCGTGGCTATCTGATATTTTCATACATAAGTATATGGAATATCCATTGTTCAACATGTTCCGATATTATACAAAACACTGAAAAAAAATTAAAAATATTTCGAAGAAATGCCACTAAAACAACAATATGTGGCGTCTCTTTCGTAGATTTACTGAAAATTCCCTGTCAAACAACACGCCGGCGCTACCACTGTGGTTGGCTGCTGTGTAAACTTTTCCGACATTATTGTTATCGCCAGCTTAGCAGGTGAGCAAACATGTGGCTAGGCTAACTGTTGTCATAGCGCGGCATGCCACAAATCATTTAGCCACACATTGGGTTTTTGCCGGCAAATCTCTGAGCGTGCTGCGCATTGAGGGTTGAAGATTTTGGTTTGCTTGAGAGGCGGCTTGATGTTAATGAAGCTAATCATGTTTGTCTTTATTGTTGTTGGTGTGGCGAATAAGTGCATATTTGCTTCATGTAGGTGCGTGTGTTTGGTGCTTGTTGGAGTAAATAAAGTGTCAAGTGATTAAAGTCAAAAACTACAAGGAGCCTGAAAAGTTGTGTTTTTAAATAAAATCTTAAACAATTCTTGGAATTCATATAACTATTTATATATGTAAATCAAAAGTCGTTATGAATTTTTAGACATATACTATTCAGTTAAATACCCTGTTCATTAAAGATTAATTTTTTTGTATATAAGGCCTTGTTTTCAGCTATGCGGTATTTATACAGTATATATATTTTAGGTGTCAAAATGCAATCATCAGAATTGTCACTCCAAACAGATTATTGATGTTTGAAAACCCAAAATATGGGCTTAACGAGATTCTTGCTCCTTGTTTTCTGGCCATAGATAGAACTAGATATCCGATTAAACTCGCTTTTGCGCTGGGGTTGCAATATTGCCTTTTGACTAATCTATCTATACTCTTTCGTACTGGAGAAAAAACTCAGTACTTTGATGAAAATGTCGTATATAGTCGGGGATTTCTATAGACAAAATTTGGACTCGCTTGACCTCGTAGCCAATCTTCAAAGATCCTTTTAAAAAAAGATGCCTAGCGGTGAGGAAGGTTATTCTGCTTATAATTGTCTCAAATCCAGAAATCAAAAATATTTGTTTTTGCTATAGATGACTTTTGATTTAAAAAAAAAATTTATACTTCAGAGCGGCTCGAATTAATTCTTAAAAATACTAAGACATTACTACTTTTATATGCACTTCGTACCCATAAGTTGGCGAAGCGGCTGTGGCCAGTACAATTTTTCTTAAGCTTTTAATTTCTACTCCCACCAGTTCGGTGGTACATCTGAAAATGAGAGCTCCTAACAAACTTGGTCTCGCAAACGCGGGACAATCAACGCGGGGGAATGAACTGTTGTGAAGTTTCTACCATGTCTTCCGGCATATAACTTTTTCAGCTGGCATCCGGTAAGATTCTCAACTTTACTGCATGAACGTCAATGGAGCAATAGCTTGTTAGAACCGTCTCAATAGGAAGAAGCTAGCCTTATTGAGGATAGAGAGCCCATTAAATCTCTTACGATTGATCTTGGGTCAAAATGTTCTGAGATCAAAATGATCTTGAGACAGCGCATGACCCGAAAGTAGTCCAGCGCTGACCTAGCTACCGCTAAGTAGTAAAAACCACGAGTAAAGTGATGCAGCGACTTTTTCTCATTTTACCAATAGCGGGGAAAGGCATCCTAACCTTGCCAACTCGTCAGCTTTACAGTTACCTGTAGTTCCATTGTGGCCTGACATCTTTACTGTTATCACTGCCATTGATAACGTGGCTACGCATTCATTAACCAGCTTTGAACCCACGGTTAGTGAGTTGTAAAAAGGTTTCAAGTCGATTGGTCAAGTCCCGTGACTCACTTTTGATTAAGCGGGTATTCTGGTCTAGACGCATGAATTTTAGGCATTTTTTAAACTAAGATAAAACAAAATAAAAAACATTTTTACTATCAATTTTTTATATGTTTTTGTTGACATTTTAATAATATAAAAAAATTGCAAGAAAAAAACCAAAATTCGTCAAGATATGGGCCGGTGGAGTGGGGGCTTCAAAAAAAATACGGTGCTTCCTAGTTGACGTGATTTCAACCCTTGTAGAGATCTAAAACACAAAAAACAAGGAGATTCTTCCTTAGTAAGGATGTCGTTATCAGGTTGACCATTTCAAAAAAAAAAAAAACAAAACAAAAAAAAAACATGGCGTCGACTTGAAAAAAAAATTTTTTTTTGACCCGATTTTTTCGACCTTTTCGAATTTTTTAAAAATACTTCAAATAAAAATTTTTGGAAATCCAAAGCAGACACGATAGAGCATTGTATCAAATATAATATATAACAAATTTCAAAAGAATCGGTTAGAACTTGAGATATCATGTCCACCACCTCAAAAAAGTAGTTTCGAGAAAAACGCGTTTAAAGTTTAGGAGACCATTCTAGTAAACACGGATGCCACGTCGGCTGTATCTCCGAAAATAAGTCGAATTTTAAAAAATCCTTCCAAGGTCATATTTTTCAAAGTCTAAACTATCAAAATATGCAAAAAAATCGATTTTCTCAAAATCCTAGACCAGAATACGCCCTTAAAACTAATGAAAAAAATTATTCTCTTAATTTGTGCCGAATTTTTCGTTTAATTCTTTTCATTAAAATCTACACATCTTCTTTTGTATGTTGCTATTTTTTTGTTTGCTTTTAATGGCAACATCCAAAGGCCATCCATTTGACCTTGTCCCATCAACCCTTAATTCACTCTGCCGATTATTTCTGCTAAAAATAAGTAACCGACAACGAATATTATACCAAAAGTTATGGACTACTTTGATGATGCCTCACATTTATCAACTTTATTGACGAAATTGAATTCGTTGCAAAATTAATGATGTACCGACAAATTGCTGTCATTGAGGCGTAGCGAATGAAAATGAGCCACAGACAGTGAAATCAAAGTGGAAAAGCATTTATTTAACATTTATAATGCAGCGAACGCAAAGACCGCGACCGTTAAATAATTAAATTTATTGCGGCTGGGCAGTCAAAGTCCCTGGCGTCTGCAAAGCACGCACAGTGGCTAACGGTACCCCATGGCTTATGTTGTAATCCCTGAAGCTAATGAAGAGGCGCGCAAAGGCAAACAAGTTAAAAGGATTTCGCAAATGCATATGAAGAGCAATCTTTAGGGGAAGTGGTACTAGTAGAGCAACAACTTTAAAAGCATTTAAAAAGTAAATATGTATATATGTAAAAAATTTAAATATGTTCGTAAATATGTAAAATTGCGAAGATATTCATCATGCCACCAACAATATTTACGCTAACGCTCTTAAAATTCCTGCATTTTCTACACAAATCCTCACCTCCAACAGAGGCGCCTTCGCCTTGAAAAGCCACAAGGACTCTTACACGCATACACACACACTTTTACCATTTTTTCAAAACAACTTGGCTGTAATGCCGACATACCTCATTGCATTAAGCACCGCCGCGCTAAAGATCAGCTCACTCACTTTCAAGTGTCTCACCACAGCGTTTAGCTTCAGTATACTTTCTTTTTGCATTTCGCCTTTGTGCCGCCACTTCTTGGTACACTGAGGGCAGCAGCAGCAGCAACACCGACATTGTTGTTGCAGCGTTGCAGTGAACTCTCGTGCAAGAAAATTGCACTTGATTCGCGTAAAACAAGTTAATTCCCAGCAGCACTTCACTTTCGTTGCCGACAATGCAGCAGCAGCCGCAGTGAACAGACAGACAGACAGACGCGGCCGCCGTCGCTCGAGCGGATGAGGTAGATGCAAAAGCGAAACGGCGATAGAGTTTGTTTTGACTACTTCAAAGGATTACAAAGCCCACTTACTTAGTATGTATTACAATGCGGCAGGTTTGTAGTCACGTAGGCGAGTTGTTGTTGTTGCTGTTGTGCTGTCGGTTGCTCTGTTGTTCTTTTGCGGTTTAAATGAGAGTAGTTTAAGCCGGTATTTTGCTCTGAGCGGGGGAATAGAAAGTACACTTTCGCCTTGGAATTCTGCAAGATTTGCATGTGTTTCTTAAATTCAGTTTCGAATTTAAGAGTAAGAATTTTTTTACTTAATGTGAATGCTTTTATTAGATTTCACATTAACTTTTTAATAAAAATATTAAAAAAAATATTAGAAACCCTTCTAAAAATGAATACAAATTTTGACGAAGTAGTGGTTTGGTTAAACCTTTGCTGAAACCCTTCAAAAGTAGTCTGTTGAGACAAAGTAGTAGTTCAGATGAGAACATTTATGAACTCCTGTTTAAATATTATATATTTAATTTGTGGAGTCACTATCTGTGAGTATACTTGTATATGTGGCCTAGTGTTGCCTTGATAGAAAGCAATTCCTCTCCTATTGGCCAAAGCTGAGCGTTGCCTCCTTCAGACTGTCCAATGGTTGATAGTACAGATCCTAGTAAAGATGATTAGTGATAGGGTACTATATGATAGTAACTGCCTGCTAGGTGCTCTAGACCGTTACTCTTGCCCTGGCCACCGTTCACTTCGATTCTACCATAGCTTTGATTCTACTCACCAACTTTTGATAATCATCCGTTTCATAAATTGATTGATTTTGTGCCGTTTCAGCAGGCATACGCAGTTGGAAATCAAGTCCATGAAGTTTTTTGCATTGAATCGAGTGACACCCATATGTAGAGCTATCAATATTACCGAAATAGTATCCGATCCATGAACACTATTCATATTTTCAGCCGCCAGGCTCGCGTTTTCGCTTTTATCAAAGAAAAACTATAGAATATACTGGGTGGAAGTAAAGATTCTTCAAACTGAAAAGACTTCGACCTGACACAAAGAGGTCGCTACTAAAATTAAGTCCATTGAGTTTGACTTAGCCCTAATTTTCAAAAGTCGCTGATACAGCTGTCGAATCATTAGTTTATGATATGTATATCATTTTGAGTTAAGCAACTTTAGCTATTTAAAAAAAAAATTATGAAGAGGAATTTCGCATGTTGATAAAATAATGCTTTTTGAATGAAAAGAATACAGTTGAAGTAAAAACTTGGTTTGATGACAAGTTTTAAGGACATTGCCACAGGAAAATCAACCATCAAGTATTTATATGCCAAGGTTAGGCGTGGTGAAATGAGCACCGAAAACAGATGCAGACGATTCCCAAAAGTGGCTGTTACCAACTAAAACATCAAAAAAGTCCACAAAATGATATTGTGCGACCGTAAAGTGATGTTGTTCGAGATGGCAGGTATTCTATAGAAATCAACTGAACGTGTACATCACATTATTCACGTATATTAGGATATGAGAAAGCTCTGTGCAAACTGGATGCCACGCGAGCTCATTTTTGGCAACGAATTGGTGATGCAAAGCAGTGTTTGGACATTATCAAGCGTAGTTAACCCTTTTTTTCCGTCGAAATGTTACAGTGTATGAAACATGGCTCCATCATTCAGCCGAATAGACTGCATACGATGAACCCACTGCCTCCAAAGCATGAAAACAAAACACAGTCGGCTGGGTTATGGCGCCTCTATTTTAGAATGCCTATGAAATAGTTGTTATTGACTACCTTGAAAAAGTAGGAATGGTTCACCAAAAGCGATTATTTTCCTGATATTATAGTTACTTCTAGACGATAAATTTCAGATCGAACTTTGACATTCACTCATCCCCACGATTAAGAATATGGATTTTGGGTATAGGTTTGGCTTTTGACCCAAAAATAATATACTAAAGTTAAGAAAGTTTTCATATGTATGCAAATATTAGGATTTCGGTGAGGATTTGATATTAGTTTCAAAGTGTTACGAATTGACGTGGTGTAATAGTGGTAATTTCAAGAAGAAGTAATACAATGAAGTAAAGCTAAGTCATGTACTGAGGTTGAGATGAGCAAACTCGCGAAATCTTGAGACTTCTGCTAGAAATGTCTAAAGCATTTTCACAGACGTAAAATTTTAAGTCCGAAAATCCACTGTGTGGTAGTGCCAAATAGAAATGAAGTAACATGAGAAAACTACCAGCCTCTCATGCAGCACATAAGACGGCATATTACGGTAGAACTTCCCTAACTCGAATCATCATAATTCACAAAATAAACACTTCGAGTTATGGAAGGAATTTTGTATGAAATGTAACTTCTACTTGACTTCTACAGCCAATTCAAAAGTTCGAGTCGTGCAGAACTTCGTGTTGTAGAAGGTTGAGTTATGAGAGTTCAACTGTAGTTGAATGATGACACATATGTATTTAGGAACAAGCCGTACTTTTTCCTAAAATTTAAATGCTTAGTTTTTTAGTGCATAATTATCAATACATTACAGGTTGTATCGTTTTTCAGTTATGTACTTTTATAGAGCATTCTATAAATAGCTATAAATCTCACGCAATCATTCGACGAAAGTAAATTTAAATTATAATTTAAAATTACTAGTCGAGTGTCTAAACTATTTAATTTCAAGGTAATAATATCTCTAATAAGTATTTTGCAAGGCAATGACTAATATTTTTAAAAGATTGTCATATTCATATGTGAAGGATTAACCTTATTTATGAAATAGCTGAGTAGGTTTTGCTATATCTGGCCTTGTGTATGTACGCAAAATATCCTGTTAATGTTTGAGATATCGATCTGAAATTTTGCAAAAGTCCTTTTCTCCAAGAGAAGCTGCTCATTTGTCTGAACCGTCGATATAACACCAATGTAGCATATAGCTGCCATATAAACTCACCGATCAAACTCAAGCCCTTGTATGGAAAACTTTTTAATTTCAAAAGATATCTTCATCAAATTTGGCATGAATAATTTTCCCAAGCAGCGGTACAGATAGCGAACTTATTGTTCAGATCGGACTACCGTAGTATATAGCTGCCATACAATTTGAACGATCGAGTCCGAGTCCTTGTATGGGAACTTTTTTATTTCACAACATATCTTTATGAAATTCGGCATGGATTATTGCTCAAGTCATAGGTACAAGCTCCGAACAAATTGTTCCGATTCGCCCACTATTTACTAACTGACTGATCAAAAACAAGTATATACAGTTTTGAGAAGCCGAAGTTAATGGTATTTGTTGTTTATATACATATAAGTACATATTAGTTGTATTTTCATATAAATAATATTCAAAAGATTTTCTGCAAATGTCGAAATTCACATAAAGTTTTCTTTATCTGCTTTAAATGCATACTTATTATACCTATTAAATGGCATATCTATATTTATAGAGCTTTTATGGGCTTAAACACATTCTCTCATTCGTACATTAACAGCGCAGTTATTGTTACGTAATAGTGTTTTATTTGTTGATTGCTATTGTAGTACAATAGTTGTCTACTTGTAGCAACATGCACTCCAATTCAGCTTGATTATATTGTTTTCTGCACGTGAATCCCACTCCTTCTAACATTATATACATATCGTTGCTATGTGTTGCATTCATGCCGCGCATATATCAGTTGGCAACGAGCATAATAAATGAGGCCCAACAACGCGAGCGGAAACTATGAAGTGCCTTCGTGTGTATGCCGAAAAAGCGCAAAAGTCAACAAAAACTACAACAACAATGGCAAACGCAGCAACGTTTATTTGCGTTAATCTATTGTCATTCGCTTATGTTACGTATACGCCCCGTGTGGCTTTGTTGAGTGTACTCATATCGCGCTGCCACTTTCGCAAGTACCGTTTCGCAAGCGACATATTTCATTCGGTTCCACTTCCTATGCGGTGCTGGCACAACTCACACCTTTTTGTTTGTGAGATTTTCGTTTTTATTTTTATTCTATTTTTATGTCTTTTTATTGTTTGCATTTTGTCTTTTCTCTCTTCGCTTTGCTATGAAAGCGAACAAAAAAACTTGTTGCTGATGCGTTTTTAATTATATTTATTGTTTCGTTTTAGTGCAGTCTGCTTCGGTGCGCTACTTTGCTGTGTGCTCTGCATGACGCTGGTATTTATGTGCAGCATAACCGTATTGCTTGTGTTGTTGTTTTTGTTTTGAAAATATCTCTTTTTGTTTGCCTGCACCAACTAATGACAAATTTTGCAAAATTACTTGCCGGTGTCATCATTGCTGCATGCATGTTTGTGTGTGTGTGTGTGCTTTTTTGTTGTTGTGCTTTTTATGGCGCTTTCCATGCTTTCACTAAATTACTAATTCTCAACTCATTTATCTAAAGTTAATGATTGCGGCGCGCTATTCGCTGGGGTTAAACGATGTGGAAAAACCATATATTCATAAAAGGAAAAGTTTAATAAAATAATGAAACTGCCAAGAGTGAAGTTCAACACATGTTCAAAGTTCATACGGCTTAGTCATTGTGTTATCATTAAAATAAATAAACTTCGGCGAATGTCTCATAGGTAGAGTGGATATATGACGACGCATCTAGGCTTTAATAAACTTTGGGGTTACATTTGATAATTTATACTAGAATTATGGTAAAATAAATCCATTTAATTTAATTTAGGCTTCATTAAACATGTTTCAATTTATAAAAATCTAACAGAAAAATTTTAGGAATCCCTTTTTTTCAATATGATCTTGCCAGACGACGTTGATTCCAGCAATTCGTGACATCTGAAATAATTTTTAAAACGAAATCCTAATTGGCATAAGACTGGCTAGTAAAGAACTTACGCTTTGAGCTTTACATACATTTTTTCGCAAAATAGCGGTTATGAAAAAAAGAGAAAATTTTATTTGTTCTATCTGTCTTTCATAGTCACGAGATTTGAAAAAATTCAGTCTCAAGGAAAACACGTTTTTGATTAAACGTGTTCCAGCTGAATAACCAGTTCGGTAAGGGAAAAGAGTTCTATATAAAAATCCTACCAATTAAATAATTTATATTACTCTAGAGTGTGCGTTAAGCCCAAAATAAAATACTGAACTCGCCAAGTTTAATCTGTACATGCATGCATTGTTCAATGAACACGTTCCTGAAGCGGATTTTTCAGTTTCAAAATCAGAAAAAATTACAGGGAGCCAAGTCTAGCCAATGCGTTGTCTAAGCGATGATTTTTGTTTTGTATTTGACCAAAATGACCAAAAAGTCAGTCACAATCTTACTAGAATGTGACAGCACATGATCGTTGTAAAAAGTATATTAATTTTCCGCCCAAAAAGGTGGTCCTTTACAATGAATTGCTTCACTTAGACGTCCCGAGATAGCTAAATTTAATTCCTTATTGATCGCTCGATCTTGTTGAACGTATCGCATTTATTTTTTACTCACTTTGGCGTGTTTTGTCCGATTTCGACTAATTTTTGGAGTTTCCTTCGCTAGATGTTTGAACAGTTTCGGCGTCATATTCATAAACATCTTGTCGTATGATACAATACCAACGTATAATAAATTTAGTGTCCACAGCTACGTTGTTTGTTTTGAGACCTCCACTCGACGACGTTCTTACAAACTATTCAGTTTTTTTGGTACGAGTCTAACGTTGGCAAAACGTTTGATGACTTCACTGAACGTTCTAGCAACGATTTTCAAGCACTGTTTCTGTAACTTCTCCAATGTTATTGTCTTTAACAGAGGAAGGTGGATGATGCATGAGACAATTTTTCGTTGACTTGACCATCTTCGTTGAATACTTTGTTCCACTAATATTCTTATGTTCGTGATAAAGTAGACTCACCAAAAACCCTTCTGTGATATTTTCAAGGATTTTTAGTCGTTATTCCATTGGAATTTAAAATTTTTCAATCAACTAGTTGCTCAGTTTTGGTAAAATACCCACTAATTGAAACATGGAGATCAAACTTCACACGGACGTAAAAATGTTATACCAACCTAAAAAACAACAAGCCCGTTTTCGAAATTCGTGTAATCACCTGACCTACAGTTTCGTCTCTATCTGCAAAAGGTTTCGATTTTCTTACCTAAGCTGAGATTTTTTAAATTTATTTGACGTGGTAACAGTCAGTAAATTTTATATGTATTTCCCTTCAGAACAATATAGTATATTTTTAACTACTTCAGCATTCTCTTGCATGGGAAAGAGAGAAGAAAAGAACGAATACTTAAGGGGTTAGGGGTAGTCAGAAGCACGAAAAAATGAGAATTTTCAGTATTTTTTTTTTGCTATTAAATCGTGTTATTTTACAAAAGTAGTAATATGGCATTATTATAGAACACATTCTATGACTTGAAGTCACGAAAATTTCAAAAAAAAAAAAAAATTAATTTCCAAAGTTATAATTGTTTGTCTTGACCCAGTTCCTAAAAAGGGTACTTGCGGTGACAACCATAAGTCCTTGGAGATTCATCGAAAATCAATCGGACAAAAAAAAAATAGTTTTATAAATAGATAAACTCGGGCCTGATTGAAGGATTTGTTTTTTTTTTTGGTCAAAAATTAACAAAATGGCGGCCTCAGGAAATTTTTGGGCAAAAATCTAACTGTTGGTTGGTCTTAAAAAATCGAAATTTTTGGAAAAAAATCCTTCGATCAGGCCCGAGGTCATTATGTATTCTAAAAGCTGTGTAAATTTCATTAAAATCTACAGGGCGGTTTTCGAGTTACAGTTGTCACCAGTTTAAAAAACATAGTTTTGAGAAAAACGCGTTTAAAGTTTGCCTTTTTGCTTTGAAGTGCCCGAGCTCTCTTTGTTATTCGTCGAATAACTCAGAAACTAATTATCGGATCAACGTGAAATTTTCAGACAATATTTTTAAGATATGCAAACGAAAATGCAAAAAAAAAAATTTTTTTGGAAAATTCTGACTACCTCTAACCCCATAATAAAACTTCATGAAGCAAATCTAAGCTTGCCACCTTTTTTCATTTTTTTTTTTGTACTTACAATAATAAACAATTGACTTTAATTTCCTTTTAAATATTGCATTGCAGCATATTGTTTGATAAATAGCATACAGTAATCCGATAAAAATTGTTGGCTTCTAAACTGCCAAAAAATGGTAATGTGAAACCTTTTTTGGTGACCCTGATTAAAACGATAATGTTTTCGCCAATGTTTTATAAAAAAAATTAGTTTTTAAGACACCATAGCATGTGACTGGGTCATTCACCTAACAATTAATATTAAAAGAACAAACTTGGAATTGTGTGATTTCAAACACCAAAGAATGTTCGTTATAGAAATTTGAAGATAATGTTTTTGCAGACGCGAAAAATTATGCGAACGTGCTGGTATTTTTGGGGTAGTTATCTTGTTGATAGACCCATTTAAATGGCATTTTCCATTCAGCGTGTAGCATAGTCGACTCCATATTCTCCAAAATTTTTTATTTGGTTGGACACTATTAAATTGTTTTTTTTCTGTTTTTGTTGATTTTTTTGTTTTCTGTTTTGAGGAAAGAATTTGTTCCAATAAATAAAATTAAACGAATGCACAGACCATTGTTAAAACTGGTCATAAACTAAAATTTCATAAACTATTTACTAGTGCACAAGGCCTTGAGGAACTCAGGTATAGAAAAGTAGCCAAAGATCTAAGCATCTTTTATGAATCGACTCAATGCATTTTGGTTAATGTTTTGTGTATGAAAATTGTTAAGGCTAGAAATGTACCAGAAGTCCGGAATCTTTTGCAAAAACGACGTCAAATAGAAGCGCTTAATTGAGTTGACTTACACTCAGCGTACGAATGGTTACAGTTGACGAGACGTAGATTTTTGAATATGACGTCGAAACTGCTTTACAATCTAGCGCATAGCGCATCCCAAAATTAACCTCAACAGAAAAAAGGCATGAAAATTTAGGTTTTTATCAGCCTACGTCAAATTTTAATAATATAAAATGTAGTTAACAAATTTGTTTTTATTTATTTTTTTTTTTTTTCAGATTTCATCTAGGTAAGTAGTAGTAAATTTCATTTCATTTCCAATTAAGTATGTAACATAGTTCTACATATAATATTATATGTGGAATGGTAGGTGAATTTTACCGAAAATAACCTAATTCGTTAAGTAACGTTCGCCGAGTTATAAGTCAAGGGGGTATTCTAGTCTAGAAGCATGAATTTCAGGTAATTTTTAAAGTGTCGTAAAAAAAGGCAATTAATATTTTTAGTATCCATTTTTTTTATTAGTTATTTGTAAATTTTAGAAGAGTAAAGAAAAAAATTAAAAACTAAAAAAAGTAAAAAATTTCAAAAATTATGAGCTGACGAAGTGGGGGGTATCTAAATATTTCCACGTGACCATACCCATGATTTCAACCCTGCTAGTTATCTGAAACCAAAAAAAAAAAAAGATTATTAATCTAGAATAATGTCCCAATGGCCGGAACTACGGAAAAGTGGGAAAAAAAATTTTCACAAAGTGGCGACTGCCTAAAAAAAAAGTTTTTTTAGATCACTTTTTCTGACTATTTCGAATTTTTTAAAAATAATAAAAGTAAAAATTTGGGGATGGGGCTAGTTCCAACCATAGACAAGCCTGTAAAGAAGACTATACAAATTTCAAGTAAATCGGTCCAATAGAACTTGAGAATCGTGGATATCGTTCCGAA
This sequence comes from Bactrocera zonata, assembly GCA_037783105.1. Taxonomy (NCBI): domain Eukaryota; kingdom Metazoa; phylum Arthropoda; class Insecta; order Diptera; family Tephritidae; genus Bactrocera; species Bactrocera zonata. The sequence continues at coordinate 11,166 of JBAWJQ010001942.1, read as the reverse complement.
AAAGTCAGTTTTGGAAAAAAAGGGTTTAAAGTTTCGCGTTCCGGCCGAACCAGTTTGGATGCCGGGTCAGAATTAACTATATCTCCAAAAATAATTTGAATTTTAAAAAATCCTCTTGTACACATATTCTTGAATAGTTAAACTTTGAAAATATAAAAAAAAATTTGGTTTTTTTAAATTTCTAGACTAGAATACCCCCTTAATGGTTCTGACATGTTTGTTCTGAGACTGTCCTTTATCCATTCAAAAAGCTTTGTAATTTGTATGTTTTGTAAAAGTTTATAAAAGATAGAAAATTACAACTTAAGTTGGCTTTAAGTGGTCTTTTCCTCCTTATAGTAGATTTGTTATAATTTTTTAATTCCGCGCATAGAAATTGATTATAAAAACAAGCATTCTATTTCTTGTGGTGATCTTAGTCGACTTACTCTTACTTCGCCTACTTTATTTATGTTTCGTTTTGAAGAAGTCGGAAAACGGAAATTCAAAAGTTCTTTATTTAATGTAAAGTTAGTTATCAATCGATCCTTCCCGCTCTCCATTGACACTAATGGTGACACCGTCATCTTGATTTTGAAAAAAGTACGGACCGATGAATCCACCAAACTAAAAACCACATCAAACTGTCAATTTAGCTGAATTTAATGGTTGTTTGTGGATAATTTGAATTTTCTTCGCACCCGAACTGAAAGTTTTCTTTATTTACTGCATCACTAAGATGAAAATGAGAATAAGATAATTTTCTTTAAAAAATCGTTGGCATTTTCAAGTAGTTTCAAAGCAAAATCAGCAAGCTCATGGCGTTTAAGGTGGTTCGATGGCTTCAGTTCTTGAGTGAAAACAATTTTATACGGATGCCAGCCATATTTCTTTCTCAAAACCCGTCTTGTTGTATAGTGAGACAGACCTAATTATTGAAAACATCTTCGGCAGCAATATATATTTTCATTACTGTGAGCGGTTCTTTGTCTTTTTGACACTTGAACGTTATGTAAAGAAAATGTACGCTCGAAATTTTCAGCTATTCGACGAATAGCGAGCACAGTATTACTGCTTGCTGGTAATGGAAAGTGGGCTACTTACGACAACATCAAGCCAAACCGGGCGTGATGGAATCGCGCTGAGCTGGCATAAAAAGAAGTCTTTGATATGTGTTTGGAGGAATTGGCTAGGGGACGTATATGATGAGCTACTTCATAAGAGTCAGATTCCTAATTATTGTGCTTCATCAGGACAAGACCAGGCCACACGCATTGATAGTGACTCACCACAATAACGAGCAGCTTCGTTGGAAGCCTTTTATGCATTCACTTATAGTCTCACCCTGCCACCAATAGACTACGACCTATTCCTGCCTATGTCGAAAATTGTTTGGTAAAAATTACGACTCAAAAGAAGATTGCCGAAATAGACTTTCCCAGGTTTTGACAATAGAAAAATGGCTGACTTTAAATTACCTTCGAAATGCGTAAATAAAGATCGCAATTTAATGCATAAATAATCGATTTCTTTTCGGATAGATTTACTACTTTTGTCATAACATGTGGTAACAAAGCCGGGTTAACGTCAAAAATCGAAATATGTATGTAGAAATTACATTTGGGAATATATTTCGCGATCTGGCACCACCAATGTTGCAAACTGAAAACTCGCAATTTTTTCGTAAAGTTTTGACTTTTTTAATGTCATGCGTGCTCAGAACCTTTTGACATAAGAGTGCTATTTGTGTCACTTACAGTAACTTAAAATATTCTTCTCGATCAAATAATCGCGAACATTTTCGGACGATTCTTTTTTTTTTTACAACTTTCGACGTGGATTACTCAGCAGCAGTGCATCGATGAATAAAAATGGCCGAACCAATATTTAGATATCATATCATCCCTATTGGAAAACCCGTTAGTTTATATTTGGCAGTGTCAGATATAGTACCTTTTCAATGTGTAAAAATAATGCAATATCCGAAACAGCAAAACTTTGAGGTTATGTCGTGAAATTCCCAATTTTTGCAAAACGCTTTCCACTCACCTTTGCGTAAAGTTCAATGGCTGCAAATTCGGTTTATTTCCGGCAGTTAGATTTGCACTGGCAGACCAAATACAGAGAGGTTACTGGCTGCCCGCAGCTGCTGCAACAAAACAACACAGAGTTCACAATGAAAGCGCGCACTTTTCTATTGCACGTCCTGTTGAGCTGAGCTTCCTGTATATGTGTTATGTACTTATGAATGTATAGTATGTAAGCCGGTATATATGTATGTGTGTGTGTGTAACTTTTTAGAGCTGATTACTCAGCCCGACTTTGGCGCTTCCTGTGCACAATTGTGTCCTGCTGTGGCTATTGTCGCGCCTAAATTTATGCAACTACTACACAGTGCTGCTGTTACACCGCTGAGGGGCGCCAATTCAATTGTGGGCGTGTCTGCTTGTATGTCTGTGTGTTTGTAAGTTTAGTTTTGTATAGGAGACTCGACGTTTTTTATGTGTGTTGCACCGAGTCTTTTGCCGCGTTTTTCGACTTTTGTGTTTGCACCGCGTATTTGCTTTGTGTTGGCGCGCAAAACTTACGGCACAGGCGGATGGCTCATTGCATAATTAAATACTTTCCGGTGTGGCGTTGTTGCGACTCTGCATATACAAGGTACATGTTAGAGCTTGTGAATTGTGCTGCAGCGTGGCAAGGCAAACGATAGCGAGCGAGCAGCATGAAGCAAAAACAACAACAGCAGAGCAGCTACAACTTACGACGCTAATAAATCACTTTCCATACTTTGGGGCGACATTGCTATAGACGACTGTGCGCGCGCGAGATAATGCATTGAAAGTGGGGAGACAGACTATGAAAACAAAAAAAAAACAAAAAAAAAAATTACAAAAATAAAGAAATGAAAATTTCTCAACGGAAGCCAAAGAATTAATTATAGTTTGAACAGCGGAAGCTTTGCTGCATTTTAAGTGCTGCATGCAGCCGGCTGAAATTTTAATATGACAACTGCAGTGCGGCGCTCCGCGGTCCCCATAAAAAAGTGCGCAAAGTTTATGCGCGAAATATGCTTTTGTCGGAAAATTAAAAAAATTATGTACAAAAAATGTATTTGTTGTACGTATGGCAACCGGTATTAAAATTAAAAGTGCGAAAAAATTGCAAAAACAAATAGTGAGAAGAAAATCCGCAGTCAGCGGCGCGTCTGACAGCAACAGGAAAAGTTGCTGTTAAGGCTGGGAAACAGCAGCAGCATGCCGCATTAATTTATGGACACATAAATAAACACACAGACACTAACATGTGTATGTAAGCTGATGGCGGCGCGTATGAATGCAAAATCATATGCATAAAATTTCATATATTTTCACTTGCACGCGTGTGTGTGTGCTGCTGTCAGGCCAAGCTGCCTGCAGGCAAGCAAAAAGTGGCTGCACGCCGCAAGCATGCCAAGAAGTGCGCATAAACACATGCACACTGTCATATTTTTATGTGCATATAAATAAACATGCAAATAATGCGCGCTGCCATGCTTGCATGCATGTGTGTGTGTGTATGTGCTTTTTATAGCTTTTGTTGATATGCTGTGTGCTGCTTGCTGATTTGTTGCGCTTTTTGTTATTGTTATTGCTGTTGTTACAATTGTTGTTGTTATTAATTTTGTTCTTATTATTGTTGTTTTTATTATTTTTTCTTTTGTTGTTGCTGTTATTGTTTTTGTTGTTATTATTGCTGTTTGTGTTGTTTTTATTATTATTAATATTGTTGTTGCCATTCTGTATGTTTTTGTTATTATTATAGCTTTGTTTTTGTTACTGTTGTTGTTCTTATGTTGTTGTTGCTGTTAACGTTATTGAACTGCCAGTAGCGGAAATTGCGTTAAAATTCACCGGTATTTTATTATGACTAGAGTGGCACTCGCTGCCAAATGCTCGCTGCGGGCTTACCAGCATTTGCTTTGCCACACATTCTACAATTTTTTATTTAATTTTATTTTCTTGTCGCGTTTCATTGGGAAATCACACCTTGACTAGAGTGTTTATTATTATTTATTAATTATTTTTTAATATTTTATGTTTTTATTTGTTTTGAATTTTTTTTTATTTTTTATAATAAATTAAATTAATTAATTTTTTTAATATTTTATGTTTTTATTTGTTTTGAAATTTTTTTTTTTTTATAATAAATTAAATTAATTAATTTTTTAAATATTTTTTTATTATTTTTTTCAATATTTTTAATATTTATTATCATTATTTTCTTTATTTATTATTATTATTTTTTCTTGTATTAATTAATAGTTATTTTTAATTTATTATAATTTTTTTATATATTTTATTTATTACATTATTATTTTTTACTAATTTTTAATCCCGCAATTCGTTTAAGTGTAATTACCCTTGTTATTAGCATTCAACAGCACGCACTGCATAAAATTAGTTGCTCATACTCACTGTTGCACTGTTTGCTGCTGCAGCTACATACATCTGCTGCCTGTTTAGTATGCAAGCAATTTATTTTAATATCTCACTTCTTTTGCATGTAATTTTTACACGCTTTAATTATTAATATTTAACTGCATTCCTGCTTGTTACGGATTTCGCAAAACACGTTTCTTCCTTCACGCACACTAATACACATTTATTTCAAATTATTTTTTAAATTCAGTTCACTTCTTACACTCTGCCCCGCAGCTGCTAACTGCTTGCTTTTTATTTTTCTTTTACTTTATATTTTCTTCTGCTAATATTTATTTATTATTTAGTGTTTTAGTTTTGTATTTCCAACACGCGCTGACGCGAAACAACGCCGTTACGTTAAATGGTTGCACGAAGACTAAATTGTATCGTTCACTAAGCAATACTCAGTAGCGGCAGGCAGCAGCAATCAGCAAGCTGCTTGTGTCGAGCAAACAGCCAACGACATCCTGCGCTGCTGCTACGCATCGTTCGTGTCCAACTGGTCGAAAGTGGCGAAGCCTGTGCGCTTCGTTTTGGCATCGTTTCGTCGTTGACTGTCGTTGGTAGTGTCCCAGTTTCAATTACAGCGTTGACTGTTAACGACAACAGCTGACTGTTATATCGCTGCTCTGTAGTGTTCGTAAAATGTTGCGCAACATATGTATGTTGCTAAATTTTTTGTCTGTCAGATTGCTTTACAGCGCAAGTTTTTGCTTACTGTGAATGAAAAATGTAAAGTTGGTTTGGGGTACGAATTTGATATCGATATCGTTCTTCATGTAACTTCAGATTCAATATTTTCTGCTTATTAATAAGATTTGGTATAATGCAAAATAAAGTTAAAAAAATAATCTTCAGAAACACATTAAAAAATTATTATACTATTTTTACATTTTGTATTACTAAAGAGCAACCTAAAGTAAGAGTCTTGAGTCTCTCTCTAAAAAAATGATTTATTTTCGCAGCTTCAATTCATCACCTAAGAGATGATGAGATGCTTTATTCGATTTTTGTGGACTTTCAATGACCGTTATCACATTCAGACAACCTTTTACCGAGTGAAATCATATCTGATCGACCATATCAATTCGTTCTTAAGCATCAAATTCTCTACTTCTTATACAGCGCTGACCAAGCTTCCGCGAAGCCCAGCTCTCTAGTTGTAGTCCAGAAGATGATACTACTAATATCGGTTCTAGGGTGCCTTTCCTTTCTAGTTTCTCAGCTTTACATTTTCCTGTGATTCCGCTGTGGTCTGGCGCTCATACCAGTCTTGAACGCCCGGTTAATAAGTTCAAGGCTAGTTAACCTTTATGCCAACCTTCCCCCCAAACGTTGACCCATCCCATAAAGAAGTTCACTGTCCCTCACCTCAAACGGCTTCTTCCCACTCACAACTCCCTCGCCGGTATATGTGTAGAGAAGGAGCCGCCAGAGTTCGGCTTGGCGACTCCGCGATACAGTATTAAAAGAAAATGTGTGAGGATTTTCGAGTATTCATTCCAGAGTGTTCTTTTAGGAACCCAGATTCTATGAGTCTGGCAGCAACTTTCGTAGCCATTCACCTTCTTGGACCTTAGTGCACCACACCTGCTAATTTAACGTTCTGGAGTTTCTTTGTAAGTGTGGTCTTTTCTAGAGGCCTTCAAGACTCCAATGGACCGTAGATCCAGATAACCACTTTCGACAAGAGGCTCTTTGCTAATGGCTTCTCTACAACAGTACAAGGCAATCATTGACTGGTTTGCTCTATCTTCGATATTCGGCTTTAATGAAAGCTTCCTATCCAGTAACAGCCTGAGCCCTAGATATTTCATTGTATCCGCCGGTTGCAGGCGGCAGCGGTGCCACCAGGATCTTTTATCTTCTGGTAAATAAAACCATCTCTAAGTGGTAGTAACAATGTAATTTTATTCTAGTTGAAATCCTCAAATATTTTATTACCAAAAATCTTCTTTTTAATAAAATAAATGTCTCTTTGGCATAATAGTTCGTCCTTTAGAAATTTGTAGTTCTAAAAACAGTTAATTCATTTGGATTTCAATCGTAGATAAAATTAAATCAGTTTGGATTAGTTTCCTTGGAAAAACGTTCTTAAATGCATCATATTCATTTGGTTCTACAGCCTTCTGTAAGCTTTGACCTGCTTGTTGTTGATTGTTTTTTTGTTTCCGTTGTTGGACAGTATGAGTTGTCCTTTTTATCATTTCACTTTAGTCTTTCCATCGTATTTCCTGTAGATAGACTATATATATATATATATATATATATCTTGTCCGCGATCTCTTTAATGTTAGCGTCTTTCCTCACAGTCCTGTATAGTCTGCTATTCTATGTCAAGATAACGCCTTACAGGATCATCTAAAGTGAAAAAATACGTTTTTTAGTTAAAAACTTAACCTATAACTTGGACGGAGGAAAAAAAAAAACTGAAAATTGTGTTTTTGGCAGGCAAATAGTTATAATCGAAAAAAAATTCATCGTCCAAGTCTTTAAGAATTGAATCCCAAAGGTCTGTGTTTCAAGAAGATCGGTGAAGTAGTTCTCGTGAATCTTGTCAATCGACTTCAAAACACAGTTTCGAGAAAAACGGGTTTAAAGACGGCGCACTTAGCCTAGCTAGCCTCGAACTCACAAGTTCTCAAAGCTGTATATCCGAAACTCTTACTCGGATCAACTTAAAAATTTAGGACAATATTCTAGAGGTGTTGTAAAATTTAATAAAACAAAAAAAAAAAAATAATTTTTTGTTTGAAACAAGTAAACCCATGTAACCCCTTAAGGTGTTAGGGGTAGTCAGAGGCACGAAACAATTAGAATTTTCAGTATTTTTTTGCTATTAAATTGTGTTATTTTACAAAGTAGTAATATGGCATTATTATAGAATGTGTCGACTTGAAGTCACGAGAATTTCAAAAAAAATTGAATTTCCAAAGTTAAAGTTGTTTGTGTTGACCCAGTCCCAAAAAAGGTACTTGCGGTGACAACTATAAGTCCTTGGAAATTCATCTAAAATCAATCGGACAAAAAAAATTTGCTTTATAAATATATAATCCTGATCGAAGGATTTTTAACAAAATGACGGCCTCAGGAAATTTTTTTCTAAATTTTTGGGAAAAAATCATTGGTCTCAAAAAATCGAAATTTTTGAAAAACAAGAAATCCTTCGATCAGGCCCGAGTTTATTATGTATTCTAAAAGCTTTATAAGTTTCATTAAAAACTACTGAGCGGTTTTCGAGTTACAGTTGTCACCAGTTCAAAAAACATAGTTTTAAGAAAAACACCTTTAAAATTTCACACTAGCCCTTTGAAGTGCCCGATCTCTCTTTGTTATTTGTCGAATAACTCAAAAACTAATTATCGGATCGACGTGAAATTTTCAGGGAATATTTTTGAGATATTACACTTACGAAAATACAAAAAATTAATTTTTTGAAAATTATGACTACCTCTAACCTCTTAAGGTATTGAGAGAAAGAGAGCAAAGAACTTTTGCTAAACATATTTTGTTCCTTTTCAATGTGGGTCTGGTTTGCCTTCGCTCCTAAATGTAGGCAACACAAATTGCAGGTAGAAGGGTTCAGCGCTGATGTGTGTTAGAGAAATATACCAATATTAAACAAAACCCATTCTGAAACGTCAAAAACATGATATGAAAATAATACTGCCGTATATACTCTTAGTCATTATAGATATCAATCAGAATATACATACATACTTATTTATAAAAACATTTTCGCAATCTGCAGTATGTAGTGTCGACCTTCCAAACTAACTTAAATTGTACTAGAAAACATAATTTATCACCAAAATATGCGCAGTAAACAAAAAACAAAAACAACTTATCAGTTTCGTCCATTAAGGTCAGTTAATTCTCAAAGTAATTTTAGCGAACCACTTAAGAGAGCTGATTATTCGAAAATTTACCCAAAACGGAATTACGAAACTATGGCCAATAAATTTCGTGCAAACAACAAAATCAGCAGAAAATTTTACACATAAACTGCAAATAATTATAAAATCAAAGGGCAACACAGCAAAGCCGGCAACGATGGCATAATGGCATTAACACTACACATACAATATACATTTGCAGAGACAGAATTTGTATACAGGTATATATGTGTGTGTGTTTAAATAATGTAAAAGTTATCAGGAATTAATGACTCAACATTAACACGAGAAGTTACACAAACAAAAACAATACAACTATTTATCTGCTTATATAGGCATATAAGATATAGGGTGCCATTATTGGGTGACTGAGTTAATAATTGCTTTTGTGTGCGTGTTTGTGTGGCTGATTTCTGCTGCACGGCTGTCGAAGTGCGGTCGGGTCTGTCGTTCATCGAACATTTCGCCTATTCATTTGTGCGGATAAACAAACTCGTGTAATCACTTTTAAAGTAGAAGACAATTTACGAGTAGACCTCGGTCGGGGTTTTTGTCATCAAAAGCAAAACAACAGCACCCACGACCTTACTTTATAAGCAATGTACATATATAATAGAAACTCACTTATACATACATACATGGGTGTATGTGTGTGTGTGTGAATTTGCATGTGCCTTGTGCCTAAACGATTTCCAGCCATTTCCTCGTCATGCCACGGTTGCTTATTTTAAGAAATTATTTTCAGAAGCAAATTGTCGAAGGCCGGCACACCATTGACATCGAGGCAACTTTCACTGTTGTGTATGTGTGTGTTTGTGTGCCGTGCGGCTTTGCGTTGATTGCTGATTGAAGCGTCCGCAATAAACACCTTAAAACTTGATGATGTCATTCTATTAAAAACCGTTTGCTACATAAGCCTTCATGGCCTTGCAATATTTGATGATGAGGCCCAACTTTCGGGTTTCGTGTACATTTTTGTCGCACTTGAGTGAAGTGCAAATGTGGCTGCTGAAGTGGTGAGATTGGAAACCACTAAACTACTGCTCGTCTTTTGTCGCAAACTCTAAGCGGCAATTTGGTGGCAGTGATAGCGCTGCTTGCTTGTTAATGTATTGTAGTTAAATACATGCTTGTGTTGGTGTGCGTAAATTGTTGTCACGCATTACTTGGGTTGAGTGGTTTTCGTGCAACCCTTTCTCATGCCAACGCAATTTATTTGCTACACTTGCCTTTGTGTGCGGGTTATCTTTATTGAATCTTGTGAAAATTTTGTTGATTTCTGTTAAAATTTATGAAACGTTTTATGACTATCTAGTTTTGAGAGTTTATTCTGTAAGCGAAACGCAAATTTTATCAGAAATGTGCTTAGGCTTCTTAGTTAACACAAAAGTTGTGAAATGCGCAGTAATCTACTCTTGCATCGAAAGATATATTAATGTACAGGGTTGTTTCCCCTTTTCTTAGTCATAAGAGGACAAGTAAATAGTGGATACGCAAGCAGCAATAAATTCTGCTTTATTCTTATAATGTACCACATATCCTTTGCTGGTGTTGTTTTTTGTAAACGAATCATCCCTGTTTTCATTGGAGCTGACATCCAAAAATTCACCATTCGGGTCGTGTTAACTAGCATTAAGCTTACACCCTTAAGCTTTGATTACTTTTAAAGTTCCTTACTTTTTTTTAGAAAAGCACATGTGTGTGGAATTTAATTAACATTCAAAAGCATTCTTTGGCATTTATTTTTGGAAGATTATCTCTGTCAAATGTTGGCCGCGACTACGACAGATGGTCCATCCGTTGAGTCTGATTTTCGATGACTCGTTTGAGCACTGGGAATTGGCGAATGACATGTTCTCATGTTCATTCTTCTCCAAGTCCTAAATCGAAACAGGATTGTCCGCATAAATTTTAACTTTACAAATCCCCACAGAAAAAAGTCTGACGTTGTGATATAACGTAAGCTTCAAAGCTTCAATTTCCGTTATCAATTAGTTGGTTTTCATGGCGATAACATTTTTGAAGAAATATGGACCGATGATTCCACCGGCTCACAGACCACTGCAAACCGTCGTTTTTTTTTTTTTTTTTGGATGAAATGACCGTCTCTTTAATTTACATACCCATTGAGTCAGAAATGGGCTTCATCGCTGAACAAAATTTGGCTCGAAGACGTCGGATCTTCTTCGAACTTTTCAAGAACCTATAGAGCAAAGCCATGTGTTATTTTGCGTTTTCAACTTAAGATCTCAACGTAAAAAGCGCCAAGTCTTTCCATACGTCATTCCGAAATGCTGCAAACGGCGCTGAATTGACTCTCTACGGTCTTCTTATACACTATCAGATTTATTTTCTTCACTGCGTACTGAACGAGCTGCTGGGTCTTAAGATGGGAGATGGTGCTGCGAATTGTACGCTCAGTAGCGCGATTATGCACATTTTTCACAGAACGGGAAGTTTTGTAATAAATTTGAACGATTTGTAAATTTATTTTCTTGATAGGTTTCAGCGCCCAAACACAATAAAGAAATCGTTAAGTCTGTATTGAGCTTCGCAAAACATATTCTAATGGATTCACTTTTTCTTAGACACTTCCCCTTACGAGACCAGTGAGACGATGCATTTTTAAACTTGTTTGCCGCTAATTAAACTATTGATCTGTTTTTGATGCCAACCTGATGGTGGGGCGATTGCACTTAGGTATAGAGCCTAACTACTCTACTCAGTTGTAAAGCCAAATCCTTTAGAGTGATCTCGATTAAACGCTAACCACTGACCCTTAATGGAACTTTATCGCCAAAAACTCTGTTAATCCACATCGGAAGTTG
>JBAWJQ010001936.1:0-14124 GCA_037783105.1 Bactrocera zonata | reverse complement strand
TCATATATTATAGGAAATGTAAGCGGTAGTGTGTCTGTGTATTGGTAATGTGTATCTTTTACACCTGGTTGCTTCCTTGTTTGCCAACTAACGGTTACCGTCGTCCACAAGCCGCCGAGCTGTGCGCCATTTCGCCATGTCGTTGCACACCACAAAAATTAATGTTCACTTTATAGCTGCGCTCTATCTTTGCGGCACACAGCCAATATGCAGTCATGTATGTATGTATGTATGTATGTTTGCTCACATACATTTTAAGTACACCGTGATACGCCCCTGTAATTTGGCATGCTTTGAATGGGCGGTTGTGTGTGGCAAAGTAGCCTTGTATGTGCCATGCAAGAGCAAAAGTGATTCCAGCTTCAATTCTTTAGAATTTACGTTCACACACACGTACAAAGAAGTATAAATGTAAAGGTTGTCACACATCAGAGTGCAGCTTTCATCGCCTTTTGACTTGTTGAGTTGCGCGCTGATTGATTTTAATCAGAAGTTGAAATGGCAGTTTGCTTTGTTGTTATTTTTGTTGAAAGACGCGCATGTATCGGTTTGACAGAGTACTACTGTGAGCAAAAAATAGTAAGACTTTGTTCATAATTTTAAAATTCTTAATTTATTCTTCAAAATCTTTGTGGCCCTTCTCAAAGTACTCTTTATTGACACTTGTGGCAAAGTTTTCCATTCCCCGACAGAGTTGATAAAGTCCTTCAATGGATCAACGATTCACATTTAACGTCTCCAATTGACTCAAAACTGATTCCCCGGGGCTGTCGTTTGAGTTTGCTGAATAGGCAGAAGTCACACGGCGCTAAATCAGGCGAATACGGTGGCACGATATTGATTGAAAATTTGGCGAAAAATTCACGAAGAATCAATGCAGTATGCGACGGTGCTTTATCGTGGTGCAAAAACCAACAGTTGTCGGGCCATAATTCTAGCCTTTTTTTACGAATAGCTTCGTGCAAAGGACACATAACACGCACAGTTTGGCCGGCCGGAAGGAATTCGGTGTGCTCTACAACTCGATAAACGAAGAAAACAGTCAACCTACTTGATTTTTGCTTGGTGTTTTCGGCTCACATTTGCCACAATATTCGGCCGATTGACCATCTGTTTGCGGGTCGTAAGCATAGATCCAAGACCCTTCGCCAGTAATAATACGTTTCATGACATCCAGGTAGTCGGAAAGCATTGTTTTCCAGACGTTAATGCGACGCAGTTGTCGATTCATGGCCCTCTTTCCACTCTCATGAAAAACCTCGTCCCTATAGAAAAAAAATAGAACCATCGATTTTTTACAAACTTGCTCTCGAGATTTGTCCCAAACGAGCTCCTGCTAGTTACCATCGATGTGTGTGGCCTAGCTTTGTTCTAATGGATCATAATTGCTTTCCTATTGGCCAAAGCTGGCAGCTTCTGACAGTACAGGGCCGATTAAAGAATTTAATCGTATTGGTACAGCATATATTAACTATTATTTATTAAAGCCCACCAAACGCATGGAAAAGCCTTCATTGCTTGACCACCGTTTGCGCTAGCTCATAGCGATTCGATTATTCAGCAATCCAGTCCATGAGGCTGAGACTGAGTGAAAGTGATTGTTATAGTGTTTGGACCATGAACAAAATTCAAATTTTTAGCCAGTTGACTTGTTTAAACTGATATATTTAGTCTGAGGGCCACAAAACTATCTGAGAAAATTTATTTCTTTTTTCTTGACTATAAATATTTAACAAAAACTATTTTGCCAATAAATTTTATTGCACCCTGAACAGGAAGTAAACGTCGGACACTCCATAAAATATATGATAGATTTCCGTCTGCCTGTAATCCCTTTTAGTTTTCGCCCTAAGAAGCCGATGATTTATCGGATACACCGATATTGGACCAATATAGCATATAGCTGCCTATAAAAGTTGTTTTTTCAACGGGTGACTCTTCTAAACTAAGTGCAAATTCTCAGTATTTTTGAAATAACAAAGGGCCTTCAGAGCTCGATTTATACTTAAACTCATACAGCTGGGCGGTAAGTTAGACATACTCTGAGAGAGTTAGATCATGGTTGTGCTCTTAACAACAATCGTGTCAAGATTTGTTTCGAAGGCGCATTCAACAGCACTGGTAGGAACAGTCAATTCGACGTGTTGTCTAAATTTGCAATGCAGAACGACGTTGAACACAACCATCATTTCTGCCAAAAATCGAATGAGACCTTGCCTAACCGTTCGATACCTGACGAGATTTTAGATGGGGTGATTCTCTCTCGTGCCTCTTTTCAAATAGTAACACGCACCGCTGATCTGAACCGCAGTGGCATTGTCTACTTTAAATGTACCGTGCTAGTGTGTTACGCATACGATTTTGACATCGAGCCGTCAGCGCAGGCTCTTCCAACCTAGAAAAGAAATAGAAATTGATTTAGACTTATGGTGAGAGTGAGCAAGACTAAGTACCTGGAGGTCACATCCAAAAATTACTCGCGTTTAGGTAACAATGTCACTGTTGGCAGCTTATAAATTCGAAAAAGTGAAGGGGTTTGTCTATCTTGGAACCACCATGCATTCCATGAACAATCTGGAGACCAAATAACGTTTGCCAACAGGTGCAACTTTGTAATCGGTAGATCATTGGGAAGCATATCCTTCTCTCAAGAAATAAAAATTATGCTCTGTAATACTATTATCTCTCCCGTCTTATCATATGACAAAGAAACATGTACGATGACAAACAGAAAAGAGAAAAAAATTCGAATGATGTGTTCCGCGCAAGGTCTCTGGAGCCGCTCGCGTAAGCGATGAGTACCGAGGAAGATGGAACCGTGAACTGTATAAGCTCTACGGCGAAAAATAATTTCGATTCGTGATGTGCAACGGGCGTGACCACCCAAACGATAGAGGCCACTGGCGAAGTTTTGTCTTCTCGGTTCAAACCGACTCAGAGTTGTGGTATCAAAGAAATAGAAGAAGAATATTAAAGTCATGAATCTCTGTCGTGAGTAATTTTTTCAATATCATTCGAAATCCATAATCGTTTCTAGACAGATAAGACGAAAGAGCACATCGCCGTGAGGAGAGCTCTAACTGGCTCAAACAGGTACACTTTATGTCTAAAAAGATATTTATAGAAAATTCTGTTTTAGTAATGCCTGTGGGAAAATCCCTTCAAAATCTTCTCCAAAGATTTCACAATTTAGTTTAAACGGTGAAAGATTACCAGTTACATTTTCCGTCGACTAAATCCAACCTTTGTCAAAAATTTTTATGAAAATATTTAAAAATTATAAACAATTAAAAATTAGATGTTAATGATCTTCCGAAATTAAGAAACGAAAGATAGCAATATAATATTTTACTTGAAACCCGGAACGAAAAGAGCATTCCCACACTTGAGATTATAACTATAAGAGCTAAATTATACTGACCGGTGGTATCCAAATACCTTCGGTCTTAAAAACGAACCTTTCCACGAAACATTAGAAGCTAACTTGATAATTGTGACTCTAAGCTTCGCAAAAATGTTGACGGTAGATAATAAGAAGAAGAAAATCGTAATTTTAAAACCCTGACTCCTGGTGTTTCAATCTACCTTAGTCACCACTCAACTTAACTCGTATTTAAAATCGCTTTAATACCGGCACTGTCACAGCACTTTCAAGAATTGCTTCAGCGACTGCACTAAGCACACAGGCAAAATAATAAAATCGCAGAAAGAGAAAATAAAGTGAGATGAAAATCTGAATGCGGGAAAAGTAAGCAAATGCAACGACTAAGTTAAATAATTGCATCACTTAAAAGTAAATCAACAAGATATGAGAGTTGTTAGCCACGTTGGCAAATAGCAGGTGGGAGAAGACAAATGCCAGACGACAGACGGCAGTCGGCAGACATGCTATGGCTGTAGCGAGCGACTGGAGGCCTTTGAAGTATCGCAGCTGTCACAAGGAATCTCCTTCGCTGAGTGTAAGACGTTGCCTACAAAGCCACCGCAAACCAAAGTCACTTAAAGCGATGCAGAAATTGCTTTTTACCCACACACACACATACACATAAACAAATATGTACTTTGGCAAATGCACAGAAACACCGCGACATTTTATTCACCTGCCACATAGCTGGCAACGCGTCCGTGCGCCGGTAAACACCAACACTAACAACTATTTGCATAGAAGTGCGCCGAGAAAACACCGACGGAAAAGTGAAACCAAATTCTTGGCAAATAACTACAAGCGCCTGAGCACGGATATCCACATAACGGTTGCCACACACACACACATACATTTAGCAGTTGTTCGTTTGTATGCTATGGTGTAAACATGCAACAGCATTGCTGAATACGAGTATTGTAACTGGCGCTTTGGCAGTACTTGCAACACCATTGGGGGCAAAAGCAGTTGGCAGTGTCAAAGTGTTTTGCGGCATGCTACCTAGCCATGTGCACGCGCCTCGCTAAGAAGGTGCCAAGAAGCAGCCATTTACTGCTGCATGCAACAAATAGCTAAACATGTAAAGTGTTCGTGTTGCACTTGCCACATTCCTCTCGTGACGCATATTACATAGAATGCAACAAATAGGTGTTAACGTACACGCATACATGTATGCAAACATACAAATGTTCATACCGATATATAAGTGTGGCAGTTTCATAGACATAAAGGGTGTTGAAAAAAGGAGGGTGCTAATGTCATAATCAGCCTTGAAGTCCAAAGCAGAATCTCTCTTACCAATAGATGCTACTTCGAACTAAGTTGACAAATTAAGAGTAAAGTCCTCTCTCGACGAACAAAGACCACACTCTACAAGTGCCTGATCTATACCGTCCTGCTATCTGGTGCAGAGGCATGGGCTATGTCAACATCTGATGATTGGGCCTTAAAAGGGCTCGAGAGCAAGTTACTGCAGTCGATGAAACGATAAGCTGTACGAGATATACGGCGGCATTGTCATAGTTCAGCGACTCAAGCGACAACGGCTGAGTTGGCTAGGTTGTGTTGTTCAGTTGAAAGAGAACACACCAGCTTTGAATGTGTTCGACTCAGTACCCGCCGACGAAAGTCGAGGAAGAGAAATACCTCCACTCCGTTGGAGAGATCAGGGGGAGAGGAACCTGACTGCACTTGGAATCGCGAGTTGGCGCCAAATAGTAAAACGAAGAAATGACTGGCGCGCTCGACTATAAACACGTAAGTGGTCTACGCTTGTAAAGAAAGAGACGACTAATATCACACAATTAATACCTAAATTTTTTCGAAGGGTTCCCAAGTTGAGATAAATAACTACGTTTAAAATCATTAAAAATCCTATTGAGGACTCGAAACTCCAATTCTCAATTCCTCGTGTCTCACAGTCCCATATAAATTACCTAACGCTAAATTCTTACCCTGGAACTGTAGCTTCTTAAAATGTCTTTCCCATCACAAAACCTTTTAGTCACGTATTCAAGAAAAGTCATCCTCACATATATAATATCCATAAAGCATTTTAGAATGGTGTTGGACCTTGTTGAACGAATTTTATGTGAACCACACCATGGTAATTAATAAAAACCAGGAGCATCACCTTGATTTCTGACCGACTTTTTTCGATTTCGACTCTTTTTTGTATCGACATTTGCAAGATTGTTGGACCCTTCCGACAGTTTCATATTCATAATTATTTGTCTTGTTACCAATATGATGAATGTAGAGTCCTCAGGTACATTGTCAAGCTGTTTTTGCTATTTCTGCTCGACGTCGTGTTTACAAGAAATTCAGGTATCTTCTTGCGAGCCTAGCCTTGACACGCTTTATACCCAAAACATTATTCAAAAGATGTGTTGTCGATCCATAAGAAATGTTCCTAGCAGAGCATCTCTCCGTTGCCAACACAACGATTTTCAAGTTCTGTTCCTTTAACTTGTTCGAGGTTATGGATATTAACAGAGTTGGGTAAACGACTCGTATTAGACAAGTTTTCGAACTCCACAGAATGCTTTGTGCCACCGAAATAATTGTGTTGATGACTGTGATGTTTTTTTTTATAGTAGAAATCGGCAGCCAAACTTTTCGCCTCGTAAACAAAATGCTGCCAAACACAAACCAATTGACGGAAGTAAATCAAAATTCACGAGAACATAAGAAAGGTTGCATAAATTTAAGAAAAATACTTGTATTGATTCGGTTGAATAATTTGGTCCTAGTCAAATTTGATCAGTGGGTACTTATCAAAAGGGACTCCTCACTGTATTTGTTAAATAAGCCATCTGGCAAAAAAAATAGTCTCGGAAATAAATAGATTCAATTTTTTATCTGCGCTATATCGAAAACGATCCTCCACCATTAGGGCTCCAATCTTCTAAGGAAGACTGTTTTTGTATCTTGAGTATCTTGTTTTACGTCTAACTGTCGTCGTCACTACTTTACTAAGCTAATATCAACCAATGTCAGTTTGGCGAACCCTTTATCTCCCATCTAAATGGCAGCTAACAGTTATCCTTGGCGAAGTGCAGTGACGCGATAAAAAGTATTTTGTAATGTGTTGCAAGTTGTTCACATGTATTTGACGGCTTGTCTGCACTTACAGCTAAGCATATGTTTGCTTTGCGGTGTCTTGTAATTTGTTCGCATATTTGCCAGCAAATTGTCACTTTCAAATGGCAAGACCACGAGGTGCTATTGAAGAGAACACAAGGAGAAAGCTAAGCGGGCAGTGTAGGTCTTGGTTGGATTTGCAGCAGCGATCTTCAAAGTAACAAAATAGCAACATTTTGTAGTATACAACAATATTAGCCGCACTTTGTCAAATGTTTAAATAATATTTCAATCTGCAAGATTATCAGGGGCTCGTCCGATGTATTTTCCTCAGAATCAGTCGAATATGTTGACTTAGTCTCTTAGTAAGCATTAAACCCCTGGTCGAGTACAAAAATTACCTTCAAGTTCAAAATTAAAAGTTTCTAAAGTATATTTCAAAAATGGACCTCCAGTGAGTTCTGCATGCGCTGATCTACCGCCAAAACTCCACAATATGGACCGTATGCTGCCACCTAAGAGCATAGATAACTCCTCTTTCTTCTGCTGGGGTGCTTTCAAAGAAATTAGTCTTCTGTTTGTAGCTGAATCGAATCCTAGGGGAATCAAGAGGTCCTTCCACAATAACGTCGACGACATAAAACAATACGTCGACCAGACTTCGAACGCAATGAACTTCAGACATGCACTGACCGCCATTCAGAGTGGAGCTATCAACACCGACTTCCCGTCAGTGAATGGCGTACTAGAAGTCAAACCATCATCCAATGCAGACGAAGAACTCCAGTTGCCACGAGACGCGAGAGTGACCTTTGCGCAGCTTCGTTCTAGACACTGTAGCAGGTTAAACTTCTACTTATCCAGAATCGACCCTGACATATCAAACATATGTCCAGCATGCAACGAGTCCTCGCATGACACTAACCCTATGTAGAGTTAATATATCTGGCAACCTTCTCCCTTTGGTCTGAACCCGTCGAAACAGCAAGTTTCCTGAGCCTGCCGTTGGATAAACTCCATGACAACTTATCTAATCCTCACAATCCAAGCGTCCAAAACTTGTGTGACGGCGATTTCATTCTGGCCTAAAAGGAACCGTAAGAGGTCCTCCGAATAACTTGGACTTAGAAAAGTCAATCGCGTTGCTATTCTAAGTGTTCTGACTGGACATTTTCCGACGCTGTTAGCTAAAATTGTATATGTAAAGGCGCTGTGGAATCATCTTGCCGCTTTCTCCTCTATTGCCAAGCTTAAGCCAGACCAAGATTGAAATATCTTGGTAGACACGCCTTCGGAAAACGTTGCGAAGTGGCTGGTATTGATATTAACCGCTGTAATAATTTTATGATAAGTTCAAAACGCTCTGCCTTTCTATGAGTTAAGTTGTTTTGGGTAACACAAAGAACAAATAACTGTCTAAGTCAGATCTATCGATTTTTGGATCAACCCTGCGACATAGTCTAACATTATTTAAAAAAATGTTTAGGTAAAATATCCTAAAGCATTTTGTATAAATTTTATTGAAATTATATTAGAAATAACTCTGATCTACACACTTATTTAAATGTTTAGTTAGACAACTAGCAATACTTGCAACTTAGCAGGATTACAGTACTCAGCTTAATTGCAAAAGTGTTGCTCCTTAATGCGTAAATAAGTTATGAAACGTAATCCTCTATTATCAAATTAGCATCGAATTTAGTAATCACGCACACACAAGCGGACGTGATGCAAATTAATTCCCGTAACGAGGGAATTTATAAAAAAATATATTTTTATATCCGCGAACGCGCGGATTAAAAGAAAACGCTTGTAGTTAGCGTGGATTGCCAGATACAAATCTATCTTTATTTTTAAAATACTAGTATTTATACAATTTTGTTTTATTGACTTAAGGTTAAAGCTGAAGTTACATTTTTAGCTATGACAGCAATTTCCAGCAGAACGTTAAGCGTTCTGTTTTCTTTACAAATGTTATTGTTATGCCTTCTTGTGAGGGCGAGCGATATTGCTTTGATAAAAATGGATTATTGGAATCAGGACGGAAAAAACATATTGAATTCTTAAATCATCAAAAACGTTAATAGTGTAATTGCAGAGTGCAAAGATACAATTTTGTTTACAGTTATGGTAAGGTTTCTATGCGGAGGCTATCGTTAACTCCCCCCTTCCTAAGATGAATCGTCCCCGATTCACTATTATTTTGAGTTAATTTATGTATTTGATTTAAAAGAGCATTATATGTGACTTCTTGCAATTGCACATTTTCTATTGGTTTGGGAATTTCGCGAGATTTTTTTAATTTTAATATTATGTAAGATAAGAAAAGTATTCCCAAGATTAAAATTATGTACCAAAAATATGAATGGACTGTGATATGCTTATTCCGTTCTGCTAAAATGTTTATATTATCTAATTTCAACAGTTTATTAGTTGTTTCAATATATTCTAAAATTTCAAAATTATTGATATGGTTATTTTTCAGATAATTCCAGATTTTTGTTTCTATATTTTCATAAGTTTGATTATTAATTACTGTATTATTTTCAAATGTAATTAAATATGTTCCAGTTAGTGTTTGATTGTTTACAATATTTTTTCCTGAAATTAATATTGCTCCTGGTTTTATTTCTTCAATTTTCAAGTTTTCTCTTTTAGTTTTTTACATTTTCCTTGTTTTTTATTTAATATTTCTGACAAACATGTACTTTTTTTATTTAATTTGCAATATGTTTTTGTAATTTCAGTTTTACAATTTTGTATATTAAAAAAATTATTATTACAATATGTTATGTTTTGATCAATTATAAGCTTACCATCTAATTGAGCTATGGCTCTTACATCGTAGTACTTACATGTTAGTTCTATTTTAGGATATTTAATATAAATTATTATTATGTTTTCTTTTTGGGCTATTTTAAATTTAGAGATGTCCATTAAATCTGTTATAGTCATAATACCGTGTTGGTAATATGTTATGTTTTTCAATTCATCATAATGTAAAATTGTTGGATTTAAAATCCCAATTTTACCAAAAGTTATTGTATTTATTAAATTTTGCAGTTCATGTGTAATATATTGGTTTCGTTTTCTTATTATTTTCCTGTTTATGGTATCGCCTTTAATATTATTTATTGTTTCAGTTAATTCTGTTATTATTTTAAAAATTTCTGAATTGGTTGTAAATTGCTTATTGTTATTTATTATCAGTTCGTCCAATTTATTATTAATTTTTACAATGTCGTCATGGTCTGGTGTACCAGCTATCCATTTCCAAAGAGTTCCTAATTCATTTATACCCCTTTTTTGCCGAAAATTAGTTTGTTTTAATTGTTCTAATAAAGTTTTTATTATCAAAATTTCAGATTCTGTTTCCTGTGTAATAACTCCTAAGCTATCGTGATTTTGTTCATTAATACTGTAAAAATTTCTATTTTCGTCTGCTATTATATTTTCAAAATAAGATAAATTAGTAATGTGGAATAGGTCCCCGTATTCTTCATAAATGGAAACATCTCCATTTTCGATAAGTACGTAGTCTTGTCGAGTATAGTCTATAACATCAGCGGTTGCTGAGCTGATTAGTGCAGTCAAAATTAAAATGATCATATTGGAAACCTATAAAATTATGATTTTATATTATCTTTATGAATAATTCTGTTTCTATTATTAATTATTATGTTATTCCCTAAGTTTTCTTTACTTGTTGTTTCTTATACCTAGGTTGCAATTTATTTCTCTCTCCTATTATTTTTTATAAATAATTTATCCAGGGTGAAATGGGAAGCTTGTACTATTGCCTGAATATATTTGAGCAATTTTTTCTTTTACATGTGTTTGAAGCTCAGTTAATTCTTCGAAACTATTCTCATCGGTAATATTGAAATGATTTATTTTTAAGATATTAATACCTCCTTTTTTTGGAGTATATTTTTTTATTTTATTGTCGGCATTATCTTCGACTGGCGTTGTAGAACCTCTTCGTTCCACAATATATTTTTTATTTAATTTGCCGGTATTATCATCGGCTGGCGTTGTAGAACTTTTTCGTTCCACAATATATTTTTTATTTAATTTGCCGGTATTATCATCGGCTGGCGTTGTAGAACTTTTTCGTTCCACAATATATTTTTTATTTAATTTGCCGGTATTATCATCGGCTGGCGTTGTAGAACTTCTTTGTTCCACAATAAATTTTTTATTTAATTTGCCGGTATTATCATCGGCTGGCGTTGTAGAACTTTTTCGTTCCACAATATATTTTTTATTTAATTTGCCGGTATTATCATCGGCTGGCGTTGTAGAACTTTTTCGTTCCACAATATATTTTTTATTTAATTTGCCGGTAGTTGCTTCGGCTGGTTTTACGGAATCTTTATGTTCCTTAATTTTTTTATTTATACCGATATTTACCACGGTTAAATGTGCAGAATCTTTTTGTTCCTCGATTTCTAAGTTTTCACCTTTTTTATTTTCAAAATAAATGTTCATACTGTTTGCTTCATTTTTATTATTATTTTTTTCCATATAATTTATTTTCCTATTGGGCACGTCGATAAGTGCCTCAATTTTTTTAAGGAAATTATATCCTAATAGGAGATCCGATTCTATACCTTCTATTTCGTAGAAAATTTCCTCGACCCCAAATATGGTTATTATATGGTAATGCTTTATTATGGAATAGCCGTTCACGGTTTTTATCCGTTTATAAATGGCTAGTTCCTTTTTGTTATTATAAACCTCAGGCTTAATGTAGCAAGAGGTTGCTCCTTATCGATTAGAGCCTTTAAACTTTTCTTTATTTTTGAGTCGTAGAGCTTTAGATAGGGAGTTCATCCCCTCTTTGTCTAAAAAATGACTTTCATTCATGTTGTTTATCTTCTGGGTTTTCTCCTGTGGGCGAAAGCTATAATTGCTTTCCCTTGGTCGTTTTATTCCTTGGATGTTTCTATTTGGAATATACCTATTTGGTTGGTCCATATTGGCTTGATGGCTTGTAGTGGCCAATGGTTTTCCAAAATTTTGGTATTTATGGCTATTGTTTAGTTGGGGCTTTGAGTAATTTTCCCTTCGGTATGATCTAGACATAGATGGATCTATGTCCATTGGTTCTGGTTTTGGCATGTTGCTCCTCTGATGAAATCGTAAATTATTACTTGGATAAAACTGTTTAACTCTTGTCCTATCATTTGCAAAATTTTGTGCAAATCGAGCTCTCTGATTATTGGACTCTAATTCCTGAGCTTTGGCCAATGCGTCGGGCAAATCTTCCGGACAGAGGGAAAATATAATATCTCTTAATGGAGCGTTAAGCCCAGTTATAAATATTCTAAGAGCCTGGTCTCTATTCTTTTTATTCAATTCTTTTGTTATTGGTGCGGCCCCTCCATAAGTCATAATGGTTTTATTAATCATCAACGTTAGTTTTTTGTTAACTAAATTATAATATTCAATGACCGTCATTGAGCCTTGTCGTAGAACACTCATTTCTTGTTCTATGATATGTATCGGACGTTTGTCCGAATACGCAAAATCGAGACGCGCAATTATCGCGTCAAAATTTAACACAGTACCATGGTTGGTTAATGTGTCATTTGCTTCTAGTGTAATTTTGTTACGCAAAATCGTAAGGGCTGCGAAGTACTTTCGGCTACCTCTTACATATAAACTCATAACGTTATGTGCGGCTTCGCGCCAGCTAACATAAGCGTTTATCCTTCCTGAGAATTCTGGTAAGGATTTTATAACATCTAGTGACTCATGACATTGAATGTTGTCATTTATTATTTCCGTCTGAAAATCTGTTACTCTGTGTGTTTCAATTTGAACTTGATTTTTTAATCTGTCAATTTCTTGCCTTAATGTAATATTGCTTTCCGCAATTAGGCGCGTAATTAAATCTACCGTTAATCCTGCCTCATTAGTCATGATTAATTATTATTATTTTTTAGTTTAGAGAAAGAACTTTCTTATTATTTTATACTTGTATAATCTCTTCTAGGAAGAGATGCTCTTCTATTCTGGAGGGTCCTATTATGTAGGATTCGCAGAATTGAGCTAAGTTATGGGGGTCTTTTTATTTTGTTATGCGGCTGGTCGAGCCCTAATTTATATTTGTATAATCTCTTCTAGGAAGAGATGCTCTTCTATTCTGGAGGGTCCTTTTATGTAGGATTCGCAGAATTGAGCTAAGTTATGGAGGTCTTTTTATTTTGTTATGTGGCTGGTCGAGCCTTAATTTATATTTGTATTTTATCGCAGTTAATCGCAGAGTTTTTTTTTATTTTAAGCTGGAGGGTCCCCCTGAAGGTGGTGAATCGCAGCTTTAATTTATTTTATTATTGGTTGCACAAACTAGAAATTATGTTTTATTTTTTTTCTGGGGCACTTTTTCTCTTCGTGATCCCCACCGCAATTTTTACAATAGTATAATCTAATATACTTAGGTTTAGTTTGGGTGTTCCCCATAAATACATATATATATATATATATATAATTTATAATTTTAACATATTTATTTTAATTTTAACTTACTAATATATATTCCGTCGCTGTCAATAAATTCCCGCTGATGATGCTGATAATAGTTGCTTCAGATACAGTAAGCTGGTCAAATCCATGAAAAATCGCACTAGGCTCGTTGTTGAAGCTAAGGGGGGTCATATGTATATTTGACGATGAGTGGTCTCCCTCCAAAATCCCTTTATTTTCTTGCTGTTCTCTGCTTCTGTTGCTTTTGTTGCCGCTATTTATTGTTCTTGTTGTTTTGTAATTATTTCTGCTACTGTTGTTGCCTCTGTTACTTAGTTGTTTTTGAGTTCTTGCTTTGTTTTTGTTGTTAGTGTTCTTAAGCACTTGTTTTATTCTTGTTGTTTTTAACTTTGCTTTATCTGGTATTAATTCTTTTAATTGACCCTCTTTTTGTATTTGTTGGGGCGTGTTATCACTTTAATTATGTTTTGATTTTCACTTAAAATCTGGCTTTATAATTCATCAATTTTTAACTGAGATAAACAAGCAAAACGATCCGTTATTTTAACTTTTTTTTGTGGTAAGCACTTTTTTTGAATTCATGCCCCACGTTGGGCGCTAATTAATTCCCGTAACGAGGGAATTTATAAAAAAATATATTTTTATATCCGCGAACGCGCGGATTAAAAGAAAACGCTTGTAGTTAGCGTGGATTGCCAGATACAAATCTATCTTTATTTTTAAAATACTAGTATTTATACAATTTTGTTTTATTGACTTAAGGTTAAAGCTGAAGTTACATTTTTAGCTATGACAGCAATTTCCAGCAGAACGTTAAGCGTTCTGTTTTCTTTACAAATGTTATTGTTATGCCTTCTTGTGAGGGCGAGCGATATTGCTTTGATAAAAATGGATTATTGGAATCAGGACGGAAAAAACATATTGAATTCTTAAATCATCAAAAACGTTAATAGTGTAATTGCAGAGTGCAAAGATACAATTTTGTTTACAGTTATGGTAAGGTTTCTATGCGGAGGCTATCGTTAACTTGCATGTAGTATTTAAGCTCTGCTATTCATTTATTTGATTTTTATTGCATTTGTTTAGAGTTCATCATAAATTTATTTGATTGGCACTTTGCTATTACA